>JALPQI010002358.1:0-96030 GCA_025490895.1 Thaumatotibia leucotreta
GTTTCACCTAACACTCCTGGACACTGAAATGTTTTTTTAGGGTATTTTTTTAGACAAGTTCAGAAACATGGTTATGCTAAACCAACAACAACGGGTTAAGTGCTTGTACTTAGTTGCTTAGAGGAGTCAGAAATCTGGACATATTTTTTGACTATTGATTTTATTAATTAATGAGTTTCATAACATATTTGTCTAAGACAAGTACATGAGCAGTCATAATTTTAAAGATCGGTGTAATGTGTATTTTTTACTTGGTTCAAGTAAAAAGTTGCCACATGTACGAAAAGGACTACGAAACACTGACGAAACATTATTCGTGTAATAGTTGTTAGGCCTAGTGAAAGATTTGACAAAATTGATCAGTATGCTAAAAGCATTGTGTCATTACAATAATCTATTTTATAATAATTCTGCCAAATGCAAGGTTGTTGTTCAAAAATTGGCTAATTGTTGGTTGTCAAAGTAAACCATCGGCGAAATGTTGGAAAAAAGTTCGGAAAAAAAGGCAGAACTCCTATAATCATTTTTCATCTTCGTAACCCTGTATATCAAAGTCTGGCACTCCACCAAAGCCATCAACATCATCAATGATATCATCAGAGCTCGTTAAGGTTTTCTAAAATTCGAGACGATCCTCTGGTATGGATTGGTACATTGTTTTTAAATCAGCTAACTTTGCCGGAGCTATTGGTTTGCTATTAGGTCACCATAAGCACATACGAGGTGAAGTTCTATAGTTTGCGAACTTCCCGTGATTGCATAAAAAAAAAACTAGTATCGTCTTAAAATATTTGGATTTAGAATTCAAAAACAAAATAATGAATGACTAGAAATCGGCCGAACCGTTTTAGTAACAGTGTCGGTTCAAAGTTGAGAAGTCAGTTGTGAAAATGGAAATTTTGAAGGAAAATTGACGTGCGATAATTTTTTACAACTTCAAAAGGGGCTTAACGAGACTTCAGTGCTTCGAAAAGTTGACTACGGTTTTCAATGATAAAGCACAAGCCTCCGGGCTGTGAAACGGTGGTATTTAGAATTTCAACGTGGTTGCTCTAGTCTTGGTGACATCAGGCATCGTGAAGGTTGACCAAAAACAGCCGTAACCCAGGAAAACATTGATGCTGTACGGGAACTGATCGTCGAAGATCGTCATGCGACTCATGCGACATACCGTGAGATAGAAGCTTCCTTATGTATTTCAGGGACACGCGTTCAGAGTATTTTGCATGATCACTGAGGCGTTAAAAAGTTGATCTCTCCCTGGATACCACATTTACTCAGTAAATACCAAAAAACGGCTCGCGTCCAATGGTGTCGCAAAACTCTGCTGCAATTCAACAAAGGAAACTCAAACTTTTTTACGACATTATCAGTGGTGCCGAATCTTGGATATATGCCTATGATCCTGATTCTAAACAGCAGTCACCTGTTTTCGTGTTCCACGATGAGCCAAAACCGACTAAAGCAATACGTTTACGGAGCACTTAGAAATAAATGGTCACCAAGTTAAGTGGCGAAAAGTGGCCACATTGCCACCATCGTGCTCGCCTATGATCCTGATTCTAAACAGCAGTCACCTGTTTTCGTGTTCCACGATGAGCCAAAACCGACTAAAGCAATACGTTTACGGAGCACTTAGAAATAAATGGTCACCAAGTTTGTGGCGAAAAGTGGCGACATTGCCACCATCGTGCTCGAGGATCATAAAACGATTAATGCTGACTGGTATACCTTTGTTTGTTTACCAAAAATTATCGGCCCGATTCGAAAAAATAATCCTAAGCGTCGTATACTACTGCATCACGATAATGCGAGCTCGCACACCGCCCGACAAACAATTGCGTTTTTAAAAGAGCAAACCATCGAAATTCCACCCGCCGTACAGTCCAGACTTAAGCTCGAACAATTTTTTTACTTTTCCAAAAATCAAGTAACGACTTCGTGGTCAACGGTACTAGACGCCTGAAGAAGCGGTTGAGGCATACAAAACGGGCATTTTGGAGACCCCGACCCATACTGGAACATACTTTTGTGTATACTCCTGTATATCGTACACTTTGGCTAATGTCATTCCTGGCTGTAAATATAACATGTATTCATGTGTGTTCTTTTGCTTTTTATAATGCCTCTAGCTCATATTTCGAAAGGTTCGCATTTCGCAATGATACCAATGCTAAGATGTACCCACCATTGTTAAATAGCAAATTAGTTACAAACATACTTGGATCATCTTTTGCAAGAAATCATCTTAAAATGCATTTAACTAAAAGGTTACAAAATACATGGGACCCTGAATGTAAGGCCTTAAGTATCATGTTAGTTTTGAAAAATAATCCAAAACACATAGAACGTTTTTCACCAGGACCTGAAGTAACATATGAATAACACAAAAAGATTTCATCCTACATGGATCAGTTTTTGCATGGACACCAGTACAATATAAATTTTGTTAAAAAGTACCAAGTTAATTGAAACATTATGAAGTAATAACTAGATAATGCAAAAACGTTTCAACCCACATGAATCAGTTTTTGCATAAGCACCAGTGTGATAATGGTTTTTGTTTAAATGTTCCAAGTTAATTGAAACGTTGATACAAAGTAATATTAATGATAAATATTTACTAAAAACGTTTCACTTAGCATGTAACGTTTTATTTTTTTTACGAATTGCTCAGTTCGGTAATAGTGTGGTTTGGAACAATAAGATACAATTTTATTTTTAAAACTAAGCCACGTAGAGTCATGCGAGTCAGTGTAAACGATGCAATATGTCAAAAAAGGTTCCCCAGTAGCGTTAACTCAATTTTGGGTGACTTGTGGGTTGGAACGTTATTGTGTAACTACGTCCAATTTTGTTTCTAGTGTCTTGAACATTACACCGAAAAACTGAAATGTATTGCTACATGTTATTAGACGCGAATATATATCTATTTCAATAATTACTGAAATATGCATTCGCATAGGTACATCATTTGTATTGTTGGCTAACACAAAAAAAATTCACATCTCATCCTCAAAAACTACGTCTTTATGTCGTGCGTAGACAACATAAGATCGCATTTTATGTTCTAGAACATAAAAGTATTTTTTTTTTCTAAGTGTAAGGTAATCATATTGCACAATTTTACTGAGCAATTAAATAGTATAGCTGACAAAACTTGTAATTTTATTTTATTTGTATTACAATATTAGAATTCTGTATTTTTTGTCATTAAATTTAGTAAATCACATAGAATAGGTATCGATTATCGTTCAAAAATGCTCCCAAATGTTTGACTTGGCAGAAATGAGTCGGATTGGTTATCTTCTTTCGCTTTACTTCGTTGTGTAGATTGCAGTGAAAAATGTGTTTTACTTTCCTCACAAACAAAGTGAAAAGCATAGTGTACAACACGGGCATAAATATCCATTTTTACCCTCGTCCACTATTTTGGTCTTCGCTTTAATTAAACGCTGTATTTCGTTTGATATTTTAATCAATCAAAGTACCTATGCTATGAATAATAATTATAGATGACATTTCCTCATCGCATCGTCTTCACAAACAGTGTGTTTCATAGTTACAAAGCGGTATCGAACTTAATATTACCTCGGTCATTATTGACATGTCTTACCTTCGTTACTTCAGCTACCCATAATTGTATACGCATACAACTTGCCCCCTATTCCAATCAAAGCGAATTACTCAGGAATACTCTAGGTCTAGGTACTGTAATATTTTGAAAATATTAGTTAGATGTGAAGAAAAAATACACGTAGGTATTGAAAATTATTGGTATGAAACCTAAAAAACATGATTTACGGCTCATAAGTTCGTAAATTTCTGCAGCGACTAGAGCTTCTCCCAGTATGGATATCTATGGAACCTAATAGGACATAGAGTCGGGATCTCCTTGGTAAAATGTAAATATCTAAATAAAAATTAAAATTAATTTAAATAGCAAGAAGAGTTTCAATGGGAATGCTTATTGAAATAACTACTATGTGCCAGATAAAATTATTTATCAAGATTTTACATACTGTGCCAGCTCTTTAAAATATTCTAACCATCATGGACTTGCATGCATTTTTCCAGTTGCCGGAGGTACTTTTTTATACTTTAGCTACGTTAACTATAAGCAGATGAAACAGTATCTGTACATTCTGTGCCACAAGTTGGCAATAAGTAACGTTCACATTATTCGATATATACTGTATTATCAAACTGATGTATTGGAGCGAGCGTCATGGACTACGCTATTTACGTATCGAATAATTGCTGACTTAAGTCAGCAATAATTTGCAGGTTTTTTACGTTACCTACTAGCCAGCTCATGGTATGGCTACTGGAAGAAATCTCTTACAAGGGCAAGGGTAAGATATTCTTTTAAGGGTGTTAAATCGAACTAAGATAGTATCAGATATTAAACATTAACGTACGACCTAGATTTGCGTGCTCACAGTAAAGGGAAAGGCATATGCAACGGGAAACTGCGCTTGTCAACTTCGAATAGACTCACTGCAGATTCTGATTGTGATCTGTTTGCGATAGGTGTAGTAAGACTGATGACTGAATGGAAGGGAGTATGTGAGAAACAGCAACTTAGACAGCAGATATTTTTAATTCGTTTTTAGATTCAACAAGGAACTCTTTTAGTTTCGGCAAGTCTGTCTGTCTGTTCATGAATAATCGCAGTGAATGTAAGCACTAAATAGACGATATTTGGTACCAAATTGTATATTAATCACACCGACAAAGTGATAAAATAAAAAGTGTAACAAAAATGTTTTATTAGGGCAGCCCCCTACACGTAAAATGGGGAGCGCCTTTCTTCATTTCAACCCTAATATGTGTAATAATGTGTGTATTCAATTAAATGAAATGAACAGACAATCATATCATAAGTACCTCCATATCGAATAATATTACACTTATTCGAAAACAGCCCTGATTTATGTTCCGAAGCCGAGCCGGGATAACTTCTTAGTTTATCTTTCCTGTCACGTATCATTTACACGTTATCTAATCAAATGCCAGATTAGTGCTCCGAATACTTTCAGTAACAAGTTGGCAGAAGTATAGGTTAGGTATTTTTATCTCTTTTATTGGTGGTTTTTATTCTATTTTGTTCTTAGCCTTCCAAGTATGATAATTCAAAAATAGTTACATTTTAAATAACGACAAATGGGTCATAATCGCGTAAACTTTATCAGGATAATTTATTAAACGTCGTTAAAATATGAATGATAATATTGATAATCGTAAAAGTTTAAATCAAAAATAGTTACCAAATAACAATTCAATGCTTTGAGAAAGTAAATCTAAATAAATTTTATAATAGCCCACGCATCGCACAAAATTGTTACAATAATGAATATCAAACATGTAGAATATTCAATGTAAGACATTATGAACATAAAGATTGACTTTTTATGAACCTCAACTACAAGTGTAAAAAATTAAATCAATGACTTGCACTTGAATACCACCGTGGGCCCTTGGAATCTGTACAAAGACAGGCTGTGCGAATTGTTCACGATCCGAAGCTCACTACTGACTTGATTCTATTAGCCTGAGGAGACTTTGGCTCATTACGTGCGTTACATTGCAAGCATTGTACATCGAACAAGCACAATGAGTTGTACAGTCGAGGAATTTAATTTCCTACCCATTTCGTACCTTGTCATAGTGACAATCAATATGAAAGAGCTGCCAGGGCTAAAGAAAGCCATCAAAATAAAAATAAATAAAACCTAGCATAGAAATCGAATAACTCTAAGATTTAATCGATTAATATAGCGTTTTAATAATATTTCCTTTGCCCAGAACCTTTGACGAGCTCGTACTGGCTAAGCGATCGAAATAAAACCGTGGCACGTAAAAGGATCTAAGCCGCACGGTGCGGGCTCGTTGAGCCAATCGACAAAATGGATTTACTGCCCGCGAGCTTTACAATGTTCGAAAACATGTATTTGCATTAAAATTGAACATTAAATAAATTCAATTATCTACAATATAATAGGTACTGACTGGTACATTACAGTGGTGTTAAGAATTATTGTATTTCCATGCAATTTTGAGCTCTACTCCAATAGGTTGAATGTATATTCAACCTATTGGAGTAGAGCTCAAAACACTAGGCCACTCAGTAACCATGTCAAAGTAACGTTATCAATCAGATTGTAACACATTTCAAACTAGGTTTCATTTCGCCAAGGTTCTAGAGTGGCCTAGGGCCCGCTATTCTGTGCCTCAGACTAGCTAAGTACTTACGTATCTCCTTTGTTTGCTCCGAGTGCATGGGGTGAAGTCTATATTACTTGTGAATAGTTGGATTGAACGGAATTGAACATGTAATACCGTCTCTTCAAATCGGCAGTAGGTATTGTTTACCTGCCAAACGTTACCTTGAAGGGTTTCAAGCTTATTTTGCCTGTAAAGGGTGATGGCTGGTGTCTACATGCTACCATGCTCTATGTACCTACGTATAATTTAATAATAACAATTTATTGAATGCTTATTGTTCGAAAAATTATTGATTAAATTAAAGAATACCGTGATTCCAAATACATACATGTCAAAAATACAGTCAAATATTGAAAACTAAATTCTTAAATCTAAACTTAACGTTAAAGTACAGAAAAGTAATTACTGGCTTGCAGGCAAGCCAGAGCTGACAGTCTTACGGATCCATAATGTGATCCCCAAAGATGGAGAGTTGGAGACCCTGATCAAGTTTGCGGGCAGTCTTACGGAGCTATAGAGGATTCGCAAATACTTATAGACCCTGATCAATTTTTAGAGCACTCCGTGGGATTGTCATTCCACAAGGTCAAAATCATCGCTTTTTGCATGAGTGTGGGGTAAACACCAGTGAAGCTACCCTGAGGATTTAAGTATTATAAAGTTAGTACTCAAATCCTCATGGCAGCTTAAGGCGAGACTGCTGAAAAGTAAAAACACCACACACACAAAAAGCAAAAACATTGCGGAATAATTAACTTTCTCGAACTTGAAATATTAGATTTCCGGACTTTAAGCCTATGTAATGTTTCTGAATAAACATATTTACTACAGTTCAATAGTACATTAGGATCGTACTGTAATTAATATTATGTTTTAAAGTTTAAGCAAATAATCGAAAGCAAGCAGCTGCTGTGGTTTATTTTACGACTAGGCTTTTATTTGAAAGTGCAAATGTCCAAGTCAATATCAAAGGAAAATTACTTCAAACTCGAAGTCAATCCCAGTTCAGAAGTTGAATGATTAAAACTTGTTGGAGTAAACAAATTAACTACTAGTCGACCAAATATGTAACGATTTTTTACAGCATGTTTACAAAGATGGTGTACAGATGTAGTGAGAAATGACTTGCCTTCGGAAACGTTCGTCAACGTCATGCTGTTTCAGTCTATCTCACTGAGACTGACAGTAATAGTTGTCATGCTACTTCAGTCAGACTCGGTGACACTGCCTGAAACAGCATGTGTTTACGAACGTTTCCGAAGGCAAGTAATTTCTCACTACACCTGTAAGACATTTTTGAGAAAGGTAATAGTTTCGGATGAAAGCATGATTTTGGATAGATGAATGATCGAGAGCTTGGAGTTGCATTTGTAGTGGTGTGTGGTGTTACTAACCGAACAAGTAACACTCAGATGGGTCTTGTCTTTGTGATTCTTGGGGGCAGACCTACGCGAACTAATGAATGACGTGTTGTCTCCATCTCTCGCATTTGTTATTATGTAAGTGTGACAGAGAGGCAACATGACAATCGTGGGTCGCGATAGGTTCTCTGGCGGTAATTAGAAAAATAGGTATTTGAATAAACTATTGATGTCACTTTGTAGATACTGCTTAGATCTCCGATACTCTGGGAAGGGGAAAGCTGCAGCTTTGCTCAATAATTAAATACCGACGTAAAGTTGACGAAAACAGGGTATACGCAACCCCGTTCCAAAAATAAAGTTATTGACTAAAATTTATTTAAAAAAATCCTTCGACTAGTGATAAGTCTATTAAGGCGCATTCAGACTAAACGGGCATTTGCTACTCTACCCCCCACTCTACGAAATCCGTTCGTTACACAAAACGTGATTCCTCAAAATTCGTTGATTTCGTAGATTGGGGGATAGAAATAGCGAATGCTCGCTTGGTCTGAATGCACCTTTACGTATTATGCTTACGTTTTATATTGTCCTTTGAGTATCTGAAAACGCAAAATTTGGCTATATTCGTAGATTTTGATGGCTTTAGTGTTTTGATAATAATAGTAATATCAAAAAAGCAAACCATACCGTCATGGCCATGTACTAAAATAAAATGTAGGTATTAAAATATCAATATCTCGGTAGGAAACAGGGAGTACGTTTGTAAGTGTACCTACCAAAATGATAGGTACACATTTTTACCTGATAAACCTTTGTGGCACTTTTATTAATGCCCAAAAATGGAAGATGTTATCATTATATCAGCGAAGGGCTCTAGTAGGTATTTTATCATATATTATATTGTACAGTGTGTTTCCATGACCCGGGTTTTTACAGAAATGGGTAATAATACGCATTACTAGCAACCGTTTTCAACTATAAACATTTGACAAATAATTAAATTGACCGTACATTTAATTTTATTTCCTCCGAACGATCAATGTAACGCGTGTACTGCTTAGTGGTCAAACGTTGTGAGTGGCTGCGATCTGTCATTCTCAAGTGCAAATTAACGATTCATTTTGAAGTACATTGCTTCTCTATTAACTTTTCTTAGAAAGTTAATTACTTTTAAAATTAGCATTTTGAATCGAATAATGTTCACGGTTTGGCTAAAAATCTGCATCGCATTCCTCGGTTTCGATAAAAGCGAGTATCATAGACACACACTGTATACCTACTCGTATATATCTCTATACTTATTAAAATGATACTAAAATATAATATGGTAGGTATCCCAAAGAAAAAAATTACGCATATTTTTCTTCAATTTGTAATCTATTTCAATAGTTGAGAATCTTGTGTACATAATGTATTCAACAAGTATATTTGCTTACGGTAAACCCTTCATATATTTGTAAATCGGTAGAAAAATACGAGTGAAATCGTGAATTTTAACTATGTTTACAGTTTTTTTTAGTTTCATAACCTAAGGTACCCACAGAAATAAATCCTTGCAGTTTTTGTCGCAATGATTTATATTGTATGTGTGTTATTTTCAAACATTAGGGCCTACTTTGGTTTTCACTAGAGGGGCGATCTCGAATATCTTTATTGGAATCTTTATTATTATTATTATTATTTATTTATTGATGCGATCTTTATTCGAATCTGTCATGATTCGAATAAAGATAGATGGCTACTGGCAAAGGAGAATGGGCATTTTGTCCCATCGATGTATACGATTGAGACGTACCTTGTTTGAAAGGGCTTGGCCATAGGATTATTTGTTTGTATGACACCAACATTGGGTTGCGGTTAAGCGGCAACATGGGAATATCGTTTGACTAAGAGTTACACATTAATGTTTAATAAATAAATAAATAAATAATAAATAAATAAATAAATATCTTGGGACATCTTACGCAAATCGACCTAGTCCCACGGTAAGCTCAATTAAGGCTTGTGATGTGGGTACCAGGCGACGATATATATAATAGATAGATACATATAAATAGATACCTACTTAAATACATACACAACCATGACCAAGGAACAAATATTTGTGATAAATGAATACACAAATAATGCCCTCGCCGGGATTCGAACCCGGAACCTCCAGCTTCGTAGGCAGGGTCACTACCAACTAGACTACGGAGGCTGACAAATAATATAGTATAAATAATAATATAAAATATCTAATAATATAGTATAAATAATATTAAACCACCATATTTCTCGAGACCAGTATTACCTAAGAAAATAATAATTTCAATCAAAGCTATTTACTGAAATTGAGTCTGATTAGCGATACCCTAATTTAAAACGGAATTTTAAGTTTTCAAATATGCACAATAATCTGGGTCAATAGTTTGTAAGAAAAATTATTTTCCTATTTAAAGATTTTAAAGGTACCTGTGTGGCTATGATTGTACCGTGTTTAATCGTTTGTCGTTATTGCCGTCAGATTCTAACAAGTATGTAAGTATTGTACAGTCAAGTGCAAAAATAAGTATCGAAATAATCCGGTCATAAATATGTTACGACGTTCTTATTACACAGAATTAGAGTGCACTGGGACATATTTTTGAACATTTTTGTGTACACCTTATTTTGTCTTTGACTGTAAGTGCGAAATTGACAGGCTGCACGATAAACGGTAAACGCGTGACCATGATATTGATAATAAGCAATGTTCGGCGGGGGTGAGCCGTTTTCATACTAAATGTATTACGTGACATTTAGTATGAAAGCAACTCACCCCCGCCGAGCATTGACAATAAGCCACCTGCTTTATTAAAAAATGGTTAATAGGTTTCCTCTAAAATCTCTTGTACTTTGAATGCCTTTGGCTACAAAAGTTCTATTTTAGAAATAAGGGAGTTCACTAGTTAATCATTCCTAATTTGGTAAAAGTTCGAAACCGTTAAAATATAGAACGAAGTTAACCACCGAGTTTATTTTTAAAATTTTATGAAGCGGACATATTTTTACCGGCTAATAAAAGTCGTCAGCTCAGGTGGCCGCGTCGTTATGGTCGTGGTCATAAATCAGAAAATACAGCAGACACATTTACTGCCATTTACCAGATTAAGAAGACCCTAAAGAAACAGTAAGGCCTGAGATGCCAAGAGTTCTTTTGTACCTGGTTCAGAGGCTAACTTGAACTATAACGCGTTTCGGATTAGCTCTTGATTAAACGTATAAATTTCGAAAACTGAAGGAATTGTTCGTATATTATGTATAATTAGAAAATTATTTGCAAGATTGAAGGTCGCCATAACACTTAGACCATATTCTGCAGAGGAAGACGCAGTTACGAATTTATTCAGATGTAATTAAATAACTTTGGAGTTTCAAGTTAATTTATTGGATTTTTGATAGCAGATCTAAGCATAAAAAGATTTAGAACATTTTGGAAGCTCAAGAATTTCAGATAAGATTTAAAACCTTGTAAGAACGATAATCATTTTCGAAGTTAGTAAATGTACTTACTTTACATTGATACCTATTTTATTTATAGATAAAGATGGCGTGGGGCCAAACCTCGGGGAAAAAATAGATAATAAGACAAAATTCTTTAATTCTTTAAAATTTGCACGTCAACATTTTTAAACATTACCAAAAATACCTTTATGCACAAATTAAGATTTGTAAGTAGTTAAGTACTCTAAGCAAAATAAGGCTACTCTCGATATAAAATTAATAATCACTAAGCTTTACGAAACTCACAGTAATAATTGAATTCTTATTGTTTCAGATAAATTGTACTGTAAGAAGAAATATGTAAATTGGTAAGTAATCCTCAAATTATCAAATAAGATACTGAAACTATATTGTTCAACAACCTGTTAAGGCTTTTGCGATGCTTCGTTCTGCGTTCTACGGTCACGTCAACAATGTTATTTGAAGTACATTACAGACTTGAGGGCTTCCATGATGCCATCATGTCCATATGAATGGATTACTTTAGGTTCTGCTTGTCAGTTATTTAGTTATTCATTGCAATACTGAATGGGTTCTAAATGCAATCGCTTTAGTAGATCGTGGTAGCTCCCCTGCCCGCGGACCGCAGGTCGTTGTCAGTGTGGCAAATCCATAATATTTATGATAGACTCAATACCTCATGGCTATTACGACAGCAGAATTACGACTGAACCGGCTAATACTATCTTGCTAAATAATAAATTAAAAAATATATACACATGGGTAAAAAGAGACACATTTATGTGATGCGAAAGGGAGGTAATGCTCTAATGCTCTTGCTGGCTAACGCTCAATTGTGAACAAAACGCAACTGTCTTTGTCGCACTAATAAAATACCGGCCTAGTACAAGTTGAGATCGCATGAAAAAAAATCAGAATTATTTATTTGCAACAAAACAGTATAGAAAAAAAAATGCAAAATAAGGATATACGTCGGTGTAACATTACATTTGTTGGTTCTCCTCGAACAGAATGATGAAAAACAAAATACCTACATAAATTGAAATGGATTAAAGTCAAAGGTGATTGCCCCGAAAACGGTAGGTTAACATCAAAGTATAGTTACTTATGATGAAAGTTAATTTGGGACTGGTTAATTGGTATAAAAATGGCAACACTGAGGTGAGCTCGAGACACTTTTACAAAAGAGCATCTTAAGATGACAGGGCACATTTTAACAACATGACTTCCTCAGTCTGCGTAAATACGAGACTATAATAACAAAACTCAATGGCATCCACTCTTTCAATATGTAGGTATTTTCCCAATTCATCGACTCATTTCTTAAGCTATGAGACTCGTGAAAAATAAGCAAGCTTTAAATAGCTTCCTTCTGTCATATTCGTTTTCTTTCATGTTATCGCAGTAAGGGAGCATTTTTAGCTCTTGAGCGTCGTATTATATAATTATGTTTTATTTTTATGTACCTATCTGCGTAGTGAACTTCCTAGTTAGCTAGTACAAGTTTTGTGGTTTAAATCGAATTATTTTATGAAATATTACATTTGTGTTTTTTTTTTGTCTCAAAATTATAAGTATGTATAATAAATAATAAATATTATGTCATATACGGGAATCGAACCCACGACACCCACGTATGTCAGTTTTCACGGCTGATGCCTGAACCAATCGGTCACCGAATTGGTGAACGAGGACTTTTTTCCTGTGATACTCGTATAATTGGCTATGTAAAGTTTTCCGAAGGTATAAATATTATATTTTTCCCTGATAGTCGTCGTCTTAAGGTCCGTATGAATATAATATACATTAATGAATGACACGAGTGACATTGACGTTTACAGATTTTTTTTCTATTTCATTGTACTTGTTGCGGACGAAAGCATTAGGCTCTGTTCATCCATAAAACTGCACAAATGTCATCTCACTCACTTAAAAAAATATTGTTAACATATTATAAGACATAAAAATTAAAGAGCTGCATTTTCTTGAACCTTAAGACGACGGCTATCAGGGAAAAATATACAACTTAGTACTCTACCTTTGCGAACTAATTATGAGATTTTCCATAATACAGGTCCTCAAAGCCTCACACAAGTGCTCTTCATAAGCCCGGGTCAAGTCTATGTAACAATAAAGTAGAACCAGGTAACAACCCTTGAAATCCCGCGAACATCACGACCTTACTTTACGGGGATTTTCATTATTTAATTTTCGTTACAGGCCTAAATTACTTTCGTGAGTAGTTGCCTAATACCACACTTACCTACATTTATAAATTTTACACTGAATTCCGCGATGCTTTGTATTTGTCACTAGAAAACAAAAACACTGCAAACAAACTTAAAAACTTGCATTTATTTCATGATCAGTTTTAGAACACAATTTTGGTTAGGTATATCACCAATTTAAAACTTTAAACCTTGAGTTAACATACATTTTTAGTTAAAATTATTGATATTTATTAACGTAAAAATATATCTGCGAACGTGTTTCACGATTCGTTTCAAAGACGTCAGCTGCTATGGAAAATTAGCCATATTTATTATTTTTTGTTTTCTACTTACATACGGTATACAGTGTTATTACTTAATAAAAAATATGATTCGATGTATACAATTTAATTGTTTTCAGAAAAAAGTCCGAATTCCAAAAAGTATTAAAGAAGTTCTAATAGCGTTCAAATAAGTTTAAAAGCGATATAATTAATAGTTTGCCTAAGGTTTTTCTCACTTGAAACGCAAATGATATTAACTCAAAAAAAAGATACAAATATGGTTTTTTGTTAATGCCAAATTTTGCTTACCAGTTTATTTTTAATATAACGAACCAGCTTAACAAACTGCTGGCAGTCGCAGGACCAGAGTCTTTATCTTTAGCAGTTATTTTTTTCTATGCTTACGCATTATCCGCAATTAACAATATACAGGGTGTTAACGGGGTCGTGATCCAAACTGTGAAAAACGTGTTAAGATGATCCTTCTGAACAAAGTTTCCCAAGGGACCCATAAGAAAAATCGTACTTTTTTTTTTATTAATTGAGTTCAAGTTCATTAATATGTATACAATTATCCATACTAATCCCTTGAGAATGTGTTTACATCATTATGAAACAATACTGGAAATCATTAACACTTCCGCATCGGTCGGTATGAAAACCGTAAAATTTTTTTCGCGATTTTCATATTTGTTCCATGGGAAACCTTGTTCAGAAAGACCATCTTAACACGTTTTTCACAGTTTGGATCACGACCCCGTTAACACCCTGTATACTAGTTGCAGAACATTCACAAAAGTGCGGGAATGGAATATACTCAAAAATTTCCGAGAATTTTCATGAGAATTTAAGGATAAATTCTCATTGAGAATGTTTCCATGAGAACTTATAAAAATGTGTTATAAATAATTATTTTAAATCGTAAATAAGTAAACAAGGCAGTAAATATAACTCATAATGCATGTATCTAGTACGGTCTTGGCTTGATTAGATTGTTTGTTAAATTGAGATTCCCGAGAACATTATCTATGCAAGTTTCGCAACGTATGAAACTTCTTCTCGGTACAATTTGAAAAACAAATGAAAAAAAGTAACACCATTATCACATTGTTTAATTATAAACAAATTGATGTTTTCTAAATTTTCTAATGATTACATTGCGTTAGTACGGAAAAAAAAATTCGAATTATATCCGAAAGACGCTTTGATTGCAATTAATTCTAAATAATATACATATATGTCAATGCCAAACAAATATGTTTTAAATACAGTGTCGATACAGCGTTATTTTGGTCACGGCCGTGGCATCAAAAGCAATCAATTTTAACCACAATAACATTATATTAATTAGATTCTATGGCGGATGCTGTCTGCGCCAACATAATTATAAGGGTTGCTTCAAAGTAGGTCAATAATAGAGCACTTTCGGGTCAAGTACATGTTTATACTTAGACTAAAGAATATCAGGGCGGGAAGTGTGTCAGGAACTGAGGCTTCACAGCAATTTATATAAAGCCTTAGCGTAATGTATACGAATACATAGATGCATCTAGGTATGCTTTAAAACTTCATGCACGCTGTAACAGGGACCGAAACCGTTATTTTCTGCGTATAAAAGAACGGTTCTTTTTTCGTTCTTCGGTATAAGAATTCTAAGTTGATGGAGTAATTTCAAAATATAATATTGTAAATTACATACAATATTGAGTAGGCAATACCTGTATAAAGATTTAAACAGTAATTTATGCAACCCTTGTTTAAGAGAGGTCAAAAAAGGTGAGCGGTGTGCGTAACAATTTTAGGCGAAGCCGAAAATTGTTATAAAAGACGCCACGAGCATTTTTTGACTCAGTTAAACAATGTTGCATACAATACTTTTTCTACGAACACACGCTTATTTTCAAATAAAATTGTAAATTTGAGAAATATTCTTAGTCAAACATAATTTTATTAATCATCAAGGTCGGGCGGGAGACGTCAAAATTAAAAAAAACCGGCCAAGTGCGAGTCGGACTCGCGCGTGAAGGGTTCCGTACCATTATCAATTTATTATTAAAAAAATACAGTTAAATCAACCTACCTCAAAAACTATAGGAGATAATTTAATCAAACCAAAAATCGTTGATAGAGTTTATTAATGTGCATAATATATATATTTTTTCGAATTTTATATCGCGTAGTTTAAAAAATAGAGGGGGGGGGATACACTTTTCAGACTTTGAGAGCTGATATCTCGACAACGATTTGCTTAAATAAAAATGAGATTTATAAACCTTCATATCATTTTTAAAGACCTTTCTATTAATACCCCACACGCTTATGTACAACTAAAAAAAAATTTCTATCCCTCAGTTACATGTATGGAGGGCCCCCACCCCAATGGTTTTTTTCACAATTTAGTATCATAATCCTATTGCGGTTTATACAACACATATCCTTACCAAATTTTGTTACTGTAGCATTTATAGTTTCCGAGTAAATCGACTGTGACAGACGGACAGACGGACATGACGAATCTATAAGGGTTCCGTTTTAAAAAGAAAGAGGAGCTTTTATGGTTTACTGTTCATCAGAAATGACATTTAAAATTAGGTTGGCAGCCATGTATTTCATTAAGTCTTGTATACAAAACACAAAAACACAAACTGCGTGTAAACCCGAATGCGTTTATAGGGAATAGACAATATAGACTTATCTTGACAACTATAAGGTAGGGGCTTAAAGGTGTGTTCACGACTCTGTAAATGACAAATAAAAGTACGGGAGTAGAAAAAACATTTTAAAATATTGGGCTATTTCGAGGTTTGTCTAAAATACAGATTCCGGTCCCTGGGTGCTTAGTCAAGTTGCCAATCGCTAACGCTTAGTGGCGTATCGTAGTTTTCCCTCTCTGTCACTCTTTCATATTAGTGCGACAAAGACAGTTAGCTACCTTTCGTTTACGATTGACGATTAAGCGTTAGCAACTTAGCTAAGCTCCCTGGGCTGTAACTCTAAAATGGATAGAGTATTTGCATTGTATTATAATGAATGGTTAATAAACTTTATACCATTGACCTTATACCAGCTGACTTTCAATAGCATTTGACGTGTTTTAACGTGAAACATGCTCGCAAATATATTTTTAAGTGAATACTAATAAATATCAATAATTTAAACTGAAAATATATGTGACCTCAAGGTTTAAGGTTTTTAGTTGGTAATAAAGCCAAGATTGTATTCAAAAAGTGCGTGATTATGGAATAATGAAAGCGATAATGTTTTTTTTTAAATTTATTAAATTTATTTCAAAAACAAGGCTACAAGGAGCAGTGAAACAGTAGGTACACCTTAAACACTAAAGAAATAAAATAATCCATATTTCATTCTAAACCTAAACCTACACACACTAAAATACATAAAAATTAGATGCACACAACTATAACATAATAATTCCTAAAACGGCCCCGCGTTACTCGACCCACGATCTTTTCGATGAAAAGGTGCCCATCACACTAGTGATTAGGTTAGTTTTTTTTTCTACTGACGAATTGTATTATGTATGCACATATGCAACATGTTTCAGTGTACACATACATACCTAATACCTAGCCATTATCAAGCTGACAATGTCTTTGTGTGATTACTGGTGATCAGATGAACGGCAGCGTTGGATTACGGTACAAAGTTTATATGTGTTTCCATGATTATCTATCCTATTTGTTAATTGGATTTAAAAATAACTGGTAATTCATTATTCATTGTTCATAGTAAGAGGGATAATCTGTAAATTTATTGGTGAACTTTTATTATTAAGAGCAATATCCGAATCGCGAAAAAAGTCTGTTATACTTGCCGAATATTTTGCTTACAAAAATTCCGGAGTCAGTTAATTATTTCTCTTGAATTCCCAAAATTTTTAACAATTAATCAATTAATCAGCAGCGGAATGAAACGGGAACTATGAATTTATGTAGGATTTATTTTCATGGCGTATACATGTTTTCATTTTGAATTGTTCCCAATTAAAATAGTGGCATATACTCACGTGCAAGCCGCTAAGTATTGTTTGTCGCTTTCGCTCATACAGAATATTGATAAGACCGAAAAGGACAAACAATACTTAGCGCTTTGCTAAGTTAGGAGACGCTTATGAATAAGGGGGTAACTTGAGGGGGTAAGGGCCCCCCCTTACCCCCTGCATCATGCATGCAGGGGGAAACTGCATCTGTCTATAGATGCAGTTTCCCCCTGCATGCAGTTTCCCCCTGCATGCAGGGGGAAACTGCATCTATAGACAGATGCAGTTTTCTGTACGTTTACATGTATTTTCTCTTCGGTCGTATTCGCCTATTAAGCTTTCTCCGCTTTTGGAAAGAAAATGCAGATCTTATGCAGATTTTATGGACAAAGCGATTAATTTCTCATTATGCTAAGAATTTTGTGCATTATTTCTTTTTATACTGTTGAAGCTAAGAGATTCTGTTTCTTACATGCAATAGTTTTAGTGAAATTATAACCGTTACCAGACATAAAAGTCATGGTGGCCCGAACAAAATTTAGACCTCTGGATATTTTTTATTCTTATCGATAAGATATTTTCTCTTTTGACATAACTAAGTTATGACTTTGTGATAAAATTATCTAAATTAGACTTAGTTGTGAGGCAGTCGAGGATTAAGTTTACTTTAGATGGACGTCGATTGAATATGGAAACATAGTTAGTGGCTAAACTTTCTATTTGAATTTTATAATTCGGCTGACTAGCAATTAGTATATTTTGATTATTTTCTAATTATCCGCTGAACTTACCAGCTAATACGAACTGTCATTTCGAAATTAGTAAAACGGTAATCGAGATCCGTTAATTTTTTTCGTCAGTTGTAACATACCATGGACCAAGCGATAAGTAATAAATGTATGACAAGATCAATACAGAATCAAAAGAAAAGTCACGTACCTAACCATTTCCATACGTTATTATGACCACGTGACCTATCGCTTATCGTATACGATTGCAAAATGCCTTCTTGGCTAGGCCAGCTGGTAATTTAATTCGGAAAGTTCTTTCGGAATAACCTTGACGGTTCAAAAGACCTCGACAAATGAAAGTCGATACTTACTGAAATAATGAAATGAAGCCGTGTACACAACTCGAGTTTTGCTCAATATTATACCAAGTTTTCCTCTCTATTACGTGTATTAGATATATTTTATGGACTATATGGAGTACTTATCTTAACCGCGATATGACTTAACTTGTCATGGAGCGAAATATCTGAGACGCTTTTGATGTTCTCGAATTAAAGATGCGACGAACCTACAAGTTGTAGTTCTTTTTACTATTTATTAAATATCGATATTTTGTAGAAACAGTCCACTGTAGAACTGATGGCGGTTAGGGCGGTAAGGTTCTCGAGTGGCGGCCACGTACCGGAAGGCGCAGCGTAGTTAGGTCCCCACTCCTAAAGGAGAATGGTCAAAAATGTATGGACCCTGGCCTAAAAACTAATAACAACGAACAATATATTTTGTAAACCTCATTTTATACTGTACAATCTTCGTTACGGCAGCTGTGAAAAAAAAAACCGGCCAAGAGCATGTCGGGCCATGCTCAGTGTAGGGTTCCGTAGTTATTCAGGCTTCGGCTTTGCCGATTATATTCGAAATAATTTTATTTTAAAGTACTCTATAAGCACTATTCATGATTTTTTTCATATTTTTTAAATCTAAGAATCAAAAGTTAGAGGAAACAATTTTTTTTCTTCTGGAGCGATTATCCCCCGAAAATATTGACTTTAGAAAAAAAAATTTAAGACTCTTATTCATTTTAAGAGATTGTTTCAATGATACCCCACACTAAAGTATTACATACATACATATCAGTTGGGGAACACGAAAAAAAAAATATATTTTTATTGTACCACTATGTTGACATGATTACCTAATATGTATACCTGGACCAAATTGCAGATTTCTAGTATTAACGGCCACTGAGCTATACTGCGGACAGACGGACAGACGGACATGGCGAAACTATACTGCCCTGCTAAGCATAATAGCGATATCTAAAACTAAAATTTAATGCAAACATACACCTTAATTTCTATAGTTGACGATTCCATTTCCAAATGCCTCTATTTTTGAGATACCGCTATTTCGCTTAGCACGGCAGTATAAGGGTTCCGTTTTTGCCATTTTGGCTACGGAACCCTAAAAATTAGTTATTATGTAGGATATACTTAATAAAAATAGAGGTGATCTGTTCAAGGACCCGAACAGTATCGAAGTCTGATTAGAAAAAAATAGGAAAAAGTTTTTATAGAGAAAAACTATGCTTCTGGATGGGCCTGGCCCCCTAAATAGGCCAACCGCCAATATAAACAAAGTATTCTTACGCGAAAATTATTTATTAACAGAATAGGTACATACTGAATAGGTCCTTCTATTAATGTTACACCCTGTATATCATTTTTGCAAGAAGCTCTGTTTTGAGTTAAGCATAACGTTTTACATCAATTAAGGCTTATTTTAAATACTGCGCTTGTAGAATAGGCAAGACTTTATTTAGTAACTCGACTCCCACCAATCAACTCGAGTATCTATTTAATAAACTTTAGCTTATTTTGTAAATAAACCGACGCTCTAACCTAGCAGTGATTGGGCGAGACGCTTCGGGTGTAGGGTAAGCGAGCCTATTTCTGACTCGCCCGTATTATTGACGGTTGATTAACTTCCTTACCGACTTTCAAGTTGCCCCGAATTTTGCCGATGACGTATTCGATAAAGGCTGCTCTCAGTGCCGTGAAATAGGATGCTTGACACGATTGTATTGTTTTATACACATATGCACGTGTTTGTGAGTAGGTACTCGTTTTATAATACGATACGAAACCGGTACATGTCACACCATACTTACGCCTGTTTCACCACCTCGGAATAAAATATATCTGACGAATAAAATATAGCTGTTCTTTTCTTTTATTTGTTTGGTGAAAAGGATAGTGATTATATTGATTTAAACATTCACTTATCACTCATATTTTCACGAAAAGCGGTTCTTTACGAGATTTATATAGTGAGGTTCGGGAGGTGGAATAGGGGACAAGGAAGTTTATGGAAGTTTAACAAGAGTCGTATTTTTGAAAATGCGTACCTGAGTTCAGGTACTATAACTACTTAGAAGGACTACTTCTGAAACTTGCACTTATTTCAAAACAAAACACTCGGATGTATTTGTTGCGGTAGACATGCTGTTTTGCTTATTGGTAATCTTATTCGCTTTAGCTACGTAAGTAAAATAAGTACAGTCGTGCCCTTCTATAAGGACCTTTTTCGTCGGCTACACACTATATTTACTGAAAAGGCCTTTACCCGTATTATAACTCTATTCATTCAAAAATAGACTCAAAGATACTGCAGGCTATAGTACGTTTAGTATACGAAGGGTTCTCAAGAACCACGGCAGCTGCTATCTAGTTAAAACTTTTACAAAACATATATTTTTGTTGCCGCTATAACAGTAAACACTAAAAACGACACTTTTTGCCATTTTCATTTTTTATCTTGTCAATGTAATGAAACCCTTCCTGAGCGAGTTCGTCTCGCACTTGGTTGTTTTTTTTTAATTAACAGTCGTATAGAACTAATTTATTTTAATAGAATCAGTTAAATACGGTTATTGGTTGAGTAGCAGCTAAATATTTGCTCAGACACTCAGCTCGCCACATTTCCGCGAAGCTCGCTAAACTCCATTTTCTTTATTATGTAATCCTTATATCTAAAAAGATCACGATTGCGTCAGGGTGGCTTGAGTGAAATGTGTTAATATTTTTCTCTGAATTTATGTAAGACATTTGTCTTTTCCCTTTTAACTTTCCCAGGGCAAGCTCCCGGAAACGGTCTGCAAATCAGCATTTCCCTTCCTTTACATACGATTTTATCTTATCATAAATCAATATGGTTTATATCGAAAGGGAAAAACATCGTCGTTGATGTTATTACATTATTCTCAGTTCTAAAATATAACAGAGTCGCGTTTTATAAAGTTACATTTTACAATTTCGCTGTTTGCCTCTCTAACGCACGCACAATATATTGGCTAGAAAGAGAAGCGAACAGCAAAATTGTAAATTGTAACTTTATAAAATGCGACCATGGTGTTAGTGGATTCACCTAGGAACTTCAATGTAATAAGTTCATCGTAGCGATATCGATATTCCCATGTCTTTGTTTTCAACCTGTTCAAATGTTTGTTTCGTCTGATCTATGAACAAGATTTTGGCTAGGTAGGTAGTAAGAAATTAGAGTCTTTGTTTAAAATAATGGTGTTATAAAATACTTTAACAATGCTGAATATGTCCGAGTCTTATAAAACTAATACAAGTATGAGATTAATAATTGGAAAAGCAATCCTCATCATCAGCCTATAATAGTCCACTGCTGGACGTAGGCCTCTCCTATTAACTATGCGTATAGACGCATTAGGAGGTAAATGCCCATAATCGCCACGCTGGGCAAGCGGATTGGCGATCGCAGTAATGTGTCCACTATGATGACGCTGCTGCCCATCATCAATCGTTATAAAAAAAAAATGGTCAGTGACACTTCAATCCCTTAGTCGACTCTTACGACACCCGCAGGAGGAGTTGGGGTGGTGACAAATGTATTCTTACTGCCGTCACCACACGGCTCCAAAAGCAATCCAACACTCACCAATAAAGGGACTATTTTTTAGGTTATATTTTTACTGTTTTGTTATTGTCCATAGATATTAGTGTCTATAAATCTTGAGAGCAAAAACAATAATATTTGACATCTTTAAAAGGAAATCTTTGGTACCTATCGTGTGAAATGGCAAAATTGTACATAATCCAATTACGCGACTAATTTAGGCGAGACAGAAAATTAATTCATTTAAACGGCGGTTCTTTCTGGACTCCAGAATTGACTCGTTACATCTCGTTGGAGCAACAATGGCGGGAAACTTTATTAAATCAACGCCTTTCAAAGAACCATTTTGACTCAAGTGTTTTGGTTACTTAAACGTAATTAGTTACTTTAACTTTTGATCTCATTATTATTTATGATTGGAACGTTTGTTATGCGGGAAGTCTTCAAAAGTTCGTAAACTAATTGTAGTATTACAAGTACGTAATCAGTTCGACAACCTGTATAATCTGTAATATATTAAATATTTTGTCTTTGACTGTAACGACGATATTATTATTATTATACAGTACTATCTAATCGTCCTACACTTTAATTCAGACGATGAAAATACGTCAAAGAGAAAATATTTTGGCATATCTGCTGGAAAAACAATTTCAAGGAAACCAAGGAAGTGTAATTTGATAAGCGGATTTAGCTAACATCGCTAGTGACTTTCAAAGGTCAAGAAAAGCAATAAGGATGAACCTGCCATCCACGCGAAACAAAATTATGACATATTTAATAGAAATTCGTACCTATTCTCTTTTGCAGAAATGACGGGATTCGGGGTAATCTGTTATATACCTACCAATGTATAGCCACATCTGAATTTAATATATCATTGTGTAGTACATATGATGTACCGATAAATACTTATGTCGTAGAGAATGATCTAAATAAACTGAAATATGTTAAAATAATCACTCTACTTATTAACACGGCAAAAATCAATCCCAGCAATACCCTACGTTAAGCGAGTACACAGTTTTCAGTTTAAATAATAAATAAATATCTAGGGACGTCTTACACTAATCGACCTAGTCCCACTAAGCTCAATTAAGGCTTGTAGTTTGAGTACCAAGCGAAGATATACACTTAAAAACATAGACAGCCACGACCAAGGAAGAAACATTTATAATAAATAATTACACAAAGAATGCGGCCAGGATTCGAACCCGGAACCTCCACCTTCGTAGGCAGGTTCAGTACCAACTAGGCTACAGAGGCTGACGTTTATCTAGTCTAAGTTTATCTATAAGCCGTACTGTTTAATTTAATGTAGCGTTGAGTTGACAACCCATTACATATATTCCAAGTCAGCGGGCGACATCACACGACCCAGGAATGAAATATAAACGTACGATCCGCGTGTTATTTCAGACGTGTAATTCAAATGAAAAAATTGACGATGCGTGTCTACACCCCGTGGATGGATCCGGTGTTGAACTCGTTTGGGCTTCCTGCGACCTGGGTCATGGTCGATTTTAGATTAAGGTCAGTTTTGTTACCTGAATACAATAAATTACCAACTGAAGGGTCCACGGAAAGAAGTCATCTAATCAATTCAAATAACAAAAGGAAAAAAAACCATACTTTTAACAGAATAAGGTGTGAATTTGCCCTGTTTTTTTAGGCACTGGACATGTTTTTTCCGTGGACCCTTCAACTGCTAAATGTACCACTAGAAACTAAAACAGTTTAACTATAATAAAAACCGGCAATGAGCGAGTTCGAGTCGTGTGGAACGGGTTCCGTACGTTCACGAATATTGAGATATTAAAATACTTCTAATAGCTTTCTGGAAACTATATGTAAGGAAATATACTCTTAAATTTTTGCAAAATATTAAGCCTGAAGCCAAAATATTATGTATAAATAAAATTTTTTCGCCTATTTTTTAATGAATTTAATGATGTTATTAATAATATTTAAGATATTTAAAAATAGACGAAAAAATATCATTCTCTACCAATCCTCACACTAAGCCCTTTCATTTTATGTATCACATGATACAGTTTCCAAAACATCTTTTTTAATTTCAGTTCCACGTTCATCGTTAGATCACCAACTTCCATAATTATGTGTGTGTCATGTCAACTCAATATATCCAGTAGTTAGTTATTAACTATTTAAAGATTGCTTAGTCAATCGTTTTAAAAGTTTTGTTTTATGTATGTATGTATGTAAATTCTTTATTGTACCCAAATAAAACAGGTAAAAAAATACACAACAATTCAAAAAGGTACAAGGGCGAACTTATACCTGTAAGGGATCTCTTCCAGTTAACCTTTGAGCAAAAGAGTGAACTACGTTTTAAAATAGCTTAAGCTTTACTGTTATACAGGAGCAAACCCCGGATGACGGGAGCAAAAATCCACTTGTCACTAGTGCTTAGTTAAATATCGACTATTCTATCGACATCCATACCAACATTTTATGAATTAGACATATATTGATCAATAGTAATTTATACAACCGTACGTAGTCAGAGGCATTGCGATCTAAAATTGATAAACAATAAAATGTCAATAATACCTAGTACCATAGAACAGTTACATAACCACCATGAAAGTCTAAAAACTAGCTTGAATATCGTTCAAAAGTTCAAAGTGCTCTTGTTAAGATAACTTTTACATCCTCAAGGCGAAATTATTCACAAGAAATATCAGAATGTGTAGACTAAAAAAGTTGGTGGCTTCAATTTCAAAAATCTTGTATAATTTGATATCTGGAAAAGAAGTGGAACTACTAGGAAAAGATAATAAGTATAATCTATAAAGGACCCCGGGCCTAAAGTATGGAAAATGTGGTTTCAGTCAAATCTTCTGAAATTTTGATATGTTATAGATTTAAGTGCCCTGAACAAAAAACTCTATGGGTGCTACCATGGTTTCCGGGTTCCTTTCCATGTTCTGCTCGATTTTGTACCAGATAACAAAGTAGTACTTAGTTCTACTTCGGGTCTATTTATTTAAACAATTGACATTAGTTTGAAACTTTTTCGTGATAATGCTGGTTAGGTAGTTAAAGACATAAAACGTCTACAATGTCAACTTCATACGCACGTGATTGACTTATCGTTTATAGCTAAATGTGTGATTCTATAATACATATACCTATTTAACATTGTAAAATAATTATGAACTCATTCAAACATTAGAAAATATGGCGCTACTTTTAAATAGAGGCCATTGCTTCGTATGTAATAATGCTGTTGTTTTTCGTGCACTGCTGCGGATACCTACCAGAAAACAACGAAGAAAAAATTCAATCTGTTATTTCGTTCAGAGAATCTATGAACAACATACCGGCTGAGTTCAACGAGTCCCGTGTGTGTATTAATTGTGGCCGATTGCTGAACTCAGCTGGCATTGTATGTAGACGTTTTATGTGTTTAACTAACCAGCATTATCACAAAAAAGGTTCAAACGAATGTCAATTGTTTAAATAAATAGACCCGAAGTAGAACTATGTAGGTACTACTTTGTTATCTGGTACAAAATCGAGCAGAACATGGAAAGGGACCCGGAAACCGTGGTAGCACCCATAGAGTTTTTTGTTCAGAGCACTGAAATCTATAACATATCAAAATTTCAGAAGATTTGACTGAAACCACATTTTCCATACTTTAGGCCCGGGGTCCTTTCAAATTAAATAATTGTTCATATGGATGTCGATAGAATAGTTGATATTTCATCAATCACTAGTGAAAAGTTCATTTTTGCACCCGTCGTCCGGGCTTTGTACAGGAGGGTGGACAAAATAGTTGAACCCTGGCTAAGAAACCAACAACAACAAAGCGATGTCCTATTAGGAAGTAATTTTATAATCTACAAATTTCGCTCTTCTGGTAAGTACCTAACTTTCAAACCGCTGTGAGAAAAACAAAAGGCAATCAAGCAATTCGTATTACAAATCAATACGTAATACGTACAGTCAATTTATCGAATTATCAGTTAACCCTTTATAGGGCACCGGTCTCTAAAACGACCACCCTATAGCACTATCTTTTTGTATTATTTTCTTGTACAGAATTTTTCGTACTATATGATGGCGTTGAGGCTTGAACCCACGATTTTTTTGAGTCTTGCCCGTTAAAAGGTTACAGAAATAAAACAATATGCATTCCCGCGTAAGCAGAGCGGGCTCTTTAATGGTTCCGTTTTACGTTAATCGCTGCTCAAGTATTAATGTAAAGATTACGGTTGTGAATTTCACCAGCCATGAAAATTGAAAATGAGCATGACAATTCACTCCACTTGCAGTGGAAGCTGGGCATAAGGGTTACCAATAACGATACAATCACTTTCGTTTATTTCAACAACAATGTTTAAAAAGCGTTGTTAACTTATTCACACAAATATAAGTTTCACAGCATAACAGTAAAAACCAAGTCACTGTGAACTAAAAATTTACAAAACAAATAATAGGTACTTAAAAATTACTTCAATTTGGGCGACGACGTAACGACGTGGCTCCGTTGCGTCGTCTGATCTGACTCAGGATTCGGCAGATTGCCCCGGAAATGCCGAAACACGACGCCTTTCGTCGAAATATCTGAAAGTCGCTATTTAGGTAATAAAAGTTAAGACTAAAGCTTAATATTTAATAAAAATTTCACGATTTATATGCGTAATACCTAATGGGTGTTAATCGCGCATAATCACATTTATTAACTGAAGGTGCATTCAAACCAAAAGAGCATTCACTATTCTAACCCCCCACTCTACGAAATTCGATCGTTACACAAAACGTGATTGGTTGATTTCGTAGAACGGGGGATAGAACAGCGAATGCTCTTTTGGTTTGAACGCACCTTAACCTGACGTTTTGGGCAAGACGTTACGTCCGCGGTCGCAGACAGACTGATAAGTATTAAATGTAAGTGCATGGGATTAATATAGACTTATAATTAAGTATTGTTTTTGTACAAATTTAATTATACGCTAAGGAAATGTGAATAATCCAAAAGGATTTTCTTTTTAATATTGCACCAAACCAAAATGGCTCTCACTATAGATGTACATTTAATACAGCGGGAAAATTACTTTCCATATTTACAGCCTTAAAAGCAAAACCCGTGACCAAGGTCGAGCAAGCTTTTACTTTCACTATACATTTACAGGTATTGCACTTGCCAGCTGAAAGGCCAAGGGCAGCAAATTGCTGGCATCACTTAACTAGTTTATGTACAGGATAACCCGATCTGAGCCGGTGGCGGCCACTTAGTTATCTCTAACTTGAGAATTCTGCAACCGCTGCTCATTAGACGGGAAATTGCAACGCAAATGCAGCTTGGCCTTCCCTGATATTCTTAAGAAGATGTCATGAAAATTATTGTTTGCGACTGGTTTGAAAAATTTGCAAAAAAAATTAAATGTGTTTTGAATTCTACTGAGAAACTGCGTAATATATCGTAACCATCTGAATTAAAAATAAAAAAATAAAGGTTTTTCTCTGCTCTACCTACAGTAAGGCATTCGTTAAGAAAATACTAAGTTTCAAAAGGGTATGTGAATCTTTGAATTATAACTAACGTGAAACTCAAACATAATATATTTAAACATTTATCACACGGGTTACTCATGTAATTTAAGTCTGGCAGAGCGCTAGCCCGCAGTACACGTCTAGCTTCGGTCGCGGATACTCCATGATGAGGATCCTTTAAATGGATCGAAACATGTCGAGCAATTATCGACTTAAATTACGTGAGTAACCCGTGTGATAAATATTTAGATATGTGAATCCTCTGGAGTTACTATGGCGATAGTAGTTAGCCCTATGATTGTTTGCCACAGTAGTCGTGGTATAAAATATATCATTGTCGGTAAAATAAAGGCATTCCATCATTGACCTTCAACTTCATTTAGGTATATCAAGTGACAGAGATCTATGTACATAATCCTAAAGTAGATGCAACCACTAACTGTTACCTCCGTTTGCTAACTCGGATTGCTCGAATTCGTTTCTTCAGAGATAACCCTAAGCTAAATCAAATAATATTAGCTATTAAAATTCATTTAAGGGAGACTTTGTTCAAATCATTAGAGCAAACTTTTGAAACAAAAAATATTTACGATGAATACACAAAGAGATGAGATGAGAAAGCATGAGAATCTTCGGAATTTGAACCCGTGGCATCAAGATTTGAAAGCAGGGTCAGAAAATGCTGGCTACGGTAGTCATCAAATAGAATATACGAGGATTGCTTCTTTATAATTACAAGATTAGTAAGCAATCCTCGCGCACCAGTGCTAATGATCTCGAGCGAGCCGCCATTAATTGTTCCATCTAGTAGTTAAGCGGTGGCCATAACAATGGGTAATAGCCACGAAGAAACATTGTGGTTTCATCAAAGGAGGTTCCTACCACTGAAATTCCGACAGTGGCGTGAGCTCTCTGCTGAGGTTCACGAGCTGCCTATTGTTGCACACCATTGAATTTGACAAGGATTGCACCGCTTTCAAAATGATCTGTGTAACATCGTAGTGTTGCAGCCTAATTATGAATGAATTCAATCATGAAGTGGGTAAAGGCTCTTTTGCTATTCAACGTTTATAACCACGGTAACTTTAACTACCAATAAATGACTCAGAGGATTTTCAGGGCTCCGATTATCTCCAAGACCGCGATCTGAATTTTCTCTCGTTTCCTCAATTACAAAATAATCTCATCTATGTTGTACTTTACGCTCAGTTTCCTGTGCTGCATGAAAATAGGTTCGAGTAATGGAATTTACTGTGTTTACTCATACTGTGCATCGCATACCTTTTAGGTCAAGGTCTCAAGGTGAGCTTGCTAGGACACACTGTGGCCATCCTGTGATCTAATTGTGTGATGAAGTTTCCGCTGATCGATATTGGAAACTCGACGTGTAATCAAGGACGTAGGTATACTTATGTAAATATATTTTTATGTTTTCTCATGTGACACCTATTTTGGTTAAGATGTATGTACCTATTTAAATTAAGTATATCTTTAACAACAAGTTCATATATTCTCCTCATATATGGTTTTAGTTTTATTTATTTATTTAATCTTTATTGGAAAAAAGAAAAACTTAATGTACAAAAGGCGAACTCGATGCCAAAAGGCATTCTCTACCAGTCAACCTTAAGGCAAAGCAGAGAAGTTGTGGGCGGTGGAAGCTATACAAGATTACTTACTATTAATGAAACGTTACGATTACTTACCACTTACTATTACAACAAATTATAAATGTGTAATTATGAACTGCCATTAAATTCAAACTTGGTAAATTGACTACTCGTATTGTTCTTTGAAGATTAACCCTTACATATTTTTTTCTACACCACTATGAAATAAATCACTGATTTTATCTGTGGTATTCGATTATAATATTTTTATAACGGATTTTCATACGATATATGCGCGTAAAAGAGCATTCTTCCACCATTTATATGTATAATTAAATTAAAGTTTATTTAGATGTCGTAATAAAAGTTCAACTTTGGTTTTCTCTAACACAACTCAAATAAAATTTTGTCGAAAAAGAAATGCTAAAAGGTTTATGTCAACAGAAATAGGGAATGGTCGTATGTTCCAGTATCTTTGGCACTCAATAGTGTTAATTATTTTGTTCGAAAAAAAGTAAAAAATAATAATTAAAGTGGGTAATATATAATTTTGTGACCAAAAATTAAAACTTACTGATTTTTTTGTGAAAAATAATGGTCTATAATGGCATAATTCTGAAATCATTCATATATCATTCTATTAGTGAAAAAAGCACTATCAATTTAGTTTTTGTTTGACGTCTTATAAGTTTTAAAACACTCGTTTGATGTGTTAAACACGTTAATATAATTTCATTACTTATTAAATACAGGAATGAACTCTTTCTTACCATAATAGTTTTTGCAATTATTATGCCAATTAAGTTATGAACAAGAAAACCTTTTTATCAGACTCCGAATCTTGCGAAATTTGCAAGCAAATCCTCCCTTCATTAGGCTTATCTAAAAAAGGACGAGATATACTTTAAAAGGTGGTTTCTATAGATTTAAAAAAGATTATTTGACAATCCCTCCCCGGGAGATTTACAGGGTATTTCGCGAATCGGAAACCATTCGGAGAAATGGCGCGGAGATCATTTTTCAATAATCTATGGATTGCGCTGCTCCAGGTGTCGTATTTGACGCAAATCTTTTTATTTGATGTTTCGTTTTCGTATTTGCACGTCGATTGCGGCAGGTATACATTCTCGAGAGCATTGTAGTGTACAACGGATATGGGATTGATTTTATAGTTTTATGTGGGTATTGAATGTGAATGGAATTCCAGTGATTTCGCATTGCATAGATATGTACCAAATACCTACTCTGACACCAGATACCTATTAAAGTTGTTGGATTCTTTTTATGTATTTTAATATACATATAGCGGGCTTAAATATCATCATCATCATCATATCAGCCGAAAGACGGCCACTGCTGAACATAGGCCTCCCCCAAAGATTGCCACAATGACCGGTTCTGCGCCACCCGCATCCAGCGGACTCCTGCGACCTTCACCAGGTCATCAGTCTACCTTGTGAGGGGTCTACCCACGCTACGCCTTCCGGTACGTGGCCGCCACTCAAGAACCTTCCCGCCCCAACGGCCATCGGTTCTACGCGCAATGTGCAATATGGCCTCATCGGAAGACCAGCGCTGGCACTCGCTAGCAACATGCTGAGATGAGGCCATTTCGTAGCATACACGCTTTTATTTGTAAAATTATTTTTCGTTGTTATATATTGTGTTTTTTTGTGTATGTTGCGAATAAAGCTATTTCTATTTTCTATTTCAATGTGCCGCGCCCACTGCCACTTCAGTTTAGCGATTCGGAGAGCTATTTCGGTTACTTTGGTTCTGCTGCGGATGGTCTCATTTTTAATCCGATCACGCTTTTATACGAGTCCACAATAAAATATAAAATTAGCGCTATCAACAGGGTTACATTATTGAATACTGCTTAAAAATTAAATGAAATGTTTATTTGATAACAAAAGTTACACGTCGGGTAACAAAAGTTACATACAGTCAACTAGATAGTACGATAAGTGAATAAAACTGAAATAAGGAATATATACGGGGATTCAATACGAACTATACATATAATATTACTATTCTAACTTTTCCGCATAGTTAGAGGTCATGATAATAATTACGTATGTCATCATTCAAGCCAAACGTACAATGAATCCCCACTGCTATTTGTGAAGTACTCATAAAATTGTTGCATGTTATCTTTGAAAAAATCCTTTATCCATATCTATATGAGATCAAGTTCTTAATAAGTAAATAACTCATGTTTAGAGGCTGAAGACTTGAATAAAATAATGAAAAAATCCTAAAATAAATTTTAGCTTATGAAGCGTCTGCTGATCTACTATGTATTTATTTATTTTCACACGAAAATCACAGCGTGTCACGTAAGCTTAGCGAAATATTACAGCAAAATATTAAACAATGCGAACACAATCCATGCTGACCTTGTAGAGAAAAACCGCTAAAGTTATTAAGCTCTCTATTATCAGTATTATTCTCAATTATGCCTATTGTGCCTATTCCTGATGTCGTTAGGGTGTTACGATTATGAGTAATCGTAACACCCTAAAGACATCAGGCTGTGGGCGAGGTACAAAGGTACTAATATACATGTTTGTCATATTACAAGAATTTACATACGTGTGCCTAAAAAAACAATATTCAACCTTTATTCATAGTAACTTCAAAACATCAACTAAGCGCTCCTCGCACCTTGACTTCATACTTAGGTTAATGTACTCGGATTGTAGATAGTACACCCGTCACCCGATAACTGATAAAAATCACGGCATAAATTTTTCAAACGTTTTCAGAAAAACTCGCATGCGTACAATTCCAGCATGACACTTTATATATTTTTCATTGTTTTATTTTGCAAACACGCTTTTGACATTTTCAACGCAAATGGTCTCTGAAAAGGCGCAAAGCAACCCCGTGCCATTTATGGCTGCATTCGGTCTTGTATCTTTATTGCACTTAACGTGAAATATTTTTGTATCTGTGGTTTTACTTTTAGGGACACCCAATTAGTGTGAGATTAAAAAATAATAATTGCAGTCAGGAGATTTTATACTTGATTGACGTTTTTATGTAATAATATAGCTTATAGTTTATAAAATTAACACCAAAACAGAGTTTTTATTGAAATTTAGTACTTAATTGACGTTACAAATTTGACTATAACTAAGCTTTTTTTAATTGAAAAAAGGTCGTATACACGTTACCAATCACTATACTGCCAAGTAGCTAGCGCCGAATATCAATTGAAACAAAAATCTTGTTTTTTTTTTTAAATTACATACAGCTCTACGTCCAATGTCCTCATAAAATGATGTTACCTTATGTTGGATTTGGTAGCACGTCACTTCACATCACTTATAGGAAAGTGGTTTCAATGATTCCAAAATAGACAAAAGTAAATTTATTAATTGAATACAGGTTAAAAGTATCGTCTCATTTTCGTCATCTTAATGATAGCATTGAGAGCAATTTTGATTTCAGATGATTGGTCACATCATTAGTAAGAGTTGCGAGTATAGGTACTTACTAAAAATCAGCATCTGAGAAAAAAATGTCCCGAAAAGCTGTTAAGACACAAGATTTTCCCTTATCCTGCTAATGCGTTTAATCTTATTCACCAGCTTGCCAAATCTCATTGTTGACTTTACAAAGGCAAACAGGATTTTAGACCCGGTCTGGGACATAGAAAAATCTAGATTTTCATCATAAATCCCTTTCAGTATCTCTATTCGGAATCGAGATTTATTTTGCTCTGGCATAGTTTACAAACGAAAGCCTCTTTGAGTTTGTTTTTGAATGAGGTCTGGGATATTCGGAATATCTCGTCGATACGCGCACTGAGATATTCCAACCCTGTACAAATTACCTTTCCCCGTCAAATAATTGGACTTCCCTACCTGGAATGTTTTGATTTTGTTGTACCCGCTTTGGTGTGGGTTATTTGGACTATTTGGAGCATCAAATTACTCTGCCCAATCAATATACACTGTGAATGCGATACCATTTATTTTATTTTCAGGTGCGCTTTTTAATAACAGCCGGGTTGTTAGTGCAGATTTTTACCTATAATGAGTGTTAAAGGTAGATCTGAACCAAAGGTTTATCGTAAATGATGGCGTTCGTGATGTTTCAGAGATAAATGGAGGGTTGTACGTGAGATCATTTGTCTTTTATTTCACCTTGGCAGAATTTATGCCAAGACCATTTAGCTGGTACTCGCTCATATTATCGAAGCTGCGTTAAAATATAAGTAGCTGTTTCGTAGCAGTTCGCAGTTTATACCTGAAATAAGTTGGGTAAGTACATAGCTGCTATAATAGTTATAAGCAAAATCAATACTTATAATAGTAAACCCACTAGAATTGTGAATGTATTAACTATTTTAGTTTTATCTAAAGCAGTAAAATGTGTCCTATTTAAGTAAAATATTTCGTGCTTTCATATGCACTTATACCGTAATAATTATGCAATTTGATGTTGAGGGTTATATGTATAGTGAAGTTGTAAAAAGTGAAACACTTACCTATTTGTATAACAAGACGTGTTTTAGATCGCAACAAACTCGAATCGTCACACATTATCACTCAACAAAAACCATTAAAAGTACAACAGATACCTTTCTATTCTGCATTTTACTTAACGACATAAAATATTTTTTGGAGAAAAGAAAACACGAGTAAAAGCGAAAAATTCAAAAGAGCGAAGCACCCTTGTCAACGTAAAGAAGAATGACAGGGCCTTCCGTTCGCAGGCTGCCGTAAGTCGGGAAAATAAACTATATTGTGCCGCGGGCTCGATCGAAACGTCAAACTTTGGTTTTGCCCCTCCGAGGGACAATTACGCGAGATTTCGACGCCGAGTGCGCTGGCTTTCTTACATTGAAATAAAAAAGTTGCTAACAAGCCGCTTTGTCGTTATTGATTTCCAATAATCATACAGGGTCAAAGATGCCCTATTAATATGCTATGCCATTATTATGCTTCCGGGACAAAGCCTAAGAGGATCAAGAGGGACAAATCAAATAGCTGAACTTTAACTAATGATATAAAAATAGTTAGCTGAAGATTTTTCCACAACCAAACCACTTCAACATTTCGTAGACGACCTTCCCATAATTTATGAACAACGTTCCGCTTGACTCACTCTGATTCGTAACAATGCGAACATTTTTTACCCTCATATATGATTCGCAAGCGGAACAGAAGCACGCAATGATATATACGTACCTACTTCCACTTATGTTTACTAGGCAGTAAAATAGCAAAATATGTCACTGTAAGTAATTAGTAGCCGACAAACCGGCATGTTCCTGCATTTAAGTTAATGACAACTTTACAGTTCTTTGACGATAAACGGTTACATCAAAAGGAAAATGAAAGTTTCAAGCAGCTTTATTTAATTTGGGGCTAGGGTCTCTGAACTTTACACAGTTTTGGCTAAGCCTAACCTTCCTCGATGCACAATATTTGTACCATAGTCAAATATAGACATTACCATCTTTACGGCATGTTCCTGCATTTAAGTTAATGACAACTTTACAGTTCTTTGACGATAAACGGTTACGTCAAAAGGAAAATGAAAGTTTCAAGCAGCTTTATTTAATTTGGGGCTAGGGTCTCTGAACATTACACAGTTTTGGCTAAACCTAACCTTCCTCGATGCACAATATTTGTACCATAGTCAAATATAGACATTACCATCTTTACAGCCCACAGTACTAGACATTCCAGCACATCAGCTGCAAACAGATCTGGTGTATCTATCAAAGGGAGTTTTGTGACCATCCAGCTGTTTTTTGGATGAGGTCTATAATAGACCTCATCCAAAAAACAGCTGGATGGTCACAAAACTCCCTTTGCTTTGCTAAGCATTAGACAGGCCAGTTCCGCAGGATCTCTCAAACTTTAGTAATGCCATATGTAATTTAGCTTCTCACTAAGTTTGTGTAAAAAATTATTAATTACAAATTTAAATATGTATATTGTTATTGATCATAATTAGTGACCATAATAATTTATGAGAAGAATTACAACAGAATACATTTGTACCATAATGAACTTTAAATTTTTTGTTGCTAAATATGCACAGCGTGTATTTAGAGCACGCTGAGGGCAGGATTAACCGTCATGCTTAGAGGCCATAATATTCTAGTTAGCACACTTCTTTCCTGAGCATTTGTGAAAAGAAATTCTGTTTTTTCATCAAAGGGATCTTGAGTGAAACAAACAGGAGCAACTTTTACCGTAAACAGTAGCTCATTATTCACTGGATCAGATAACAAGACAAGTTGCTTCCGGGTTCAAATCTCAGTACCTGCGCTGATTAAGAAAACGGGGTCTTCTAATCTTACGAAAACACTAAATAGAAGGAATCCATAAAAGAACGTTTAAGGTGAAAAAATGCTCCCCGACCCCCATATGACAAATCCAATACCTATAGGGGGTTATTGTAATCCAATTTCTAAATAACCTGTGTTTATAAGAATTATCTATCTAATATCAAAATCAAATTGTATGGAGAATGGTAGAAAGTGTAAACACCTCATGATTTACAACTCAGTCTATTTGCCAACGTTCATTTTATTATACGTATCATCTATACTGTTGTAACTAAGGAGGTTATAGCTGTAATCCAATCTAATTTCTAAATAAACGGTGTTTATAAGAATTATTTATCTAATCTCCAGACCAAATTGTATGGGGAATGGTAGAAAGTGTAAACACCTCATGATTTACAACTCAGTCTATTTGCCAACGTTCATTTTATTCGTCGTGCCGTTCAAACGTTTTTAATTTATGAGAGGACACGACATCAAAGAGGCAGGATGGGTTCATTAAGGTAATGTCAGCCGGGAAGCCTCAGTGCATCGAGGTCGGTAAATATTTCTATTGCCGCCCATGGTTCTTTTAAAAGGCTTTTCAGGTTTATTTTGAGCCTGCTTGGCTCTTGTTAAGATTGACAATACTGTCAAGTTTTAAAGTACTTAAATTTTCGGTCAAAAAAATTAAGCAAAATATATGCGTAGCACAACGTAATTTTATTAATATTACATTTTATCCGTGAGATTGTACCTATTATTGCGATTGTACGCGAGGGTTAAAGTCTCACGTTTACACAGCTACCTTCAGTTTATAATTGTTACATTAAATTGTGTTTCAACAATAAGTATCTAAATGAGGATAAGAATCGAGTTTAAAATCTAAAAGCATTGAACGTATTGCGAAAACACAAATCAAATTATTTATTAACTAAATATTTTGATTTGTACTTTTAAATCTAATATTTATAGGTAATCTAAAAGCATGTTGATTTGAATAAAATAAAAAAAACAAGCGTCGAATCACGTGACAAACACAACGTATAAAACTTAAGACCAATCGTTCCAAGTAAGAACAAGAGACAGCGTAAAGTTACCTACTAATTCAAATTGTTATAACAGGCAAATTGGCGAGAATCGTAATTAAATATAATAAAGCAAATAATTAGGTACCTATATCAATTGTTTCGAAGTTTTGTTTACTTCTAAAAACCCTTTACAGTGTTCACTTAGGATTCATTGTTAAACTTTAAATAATTTATGACTGGCTCGACACGTTTTTTTTAAATACATAATTTAACATCATATTATAAAAGTTAGATTATATTCGCCAAAAATATTTATTTATTTAATCTTTATTGCACAAAAAGAAAAATACAATTGTACAAAAGGCGGACTTAATGCTACAAGGCATTCTCTACCAGTCAACCTTCGGGCAAAGCAGAAAATATGTAGGCGGTGCGATAAATGCAGAGTTAAAGTTACAAAAAAAAGGGGAAATACTATAACTTAACTGATAAATTAATATAAAAAAAACACAATGTAAAGTAAAATATACACATATGGATATATAATATATATACATAAATTACATACATAATATACATAATAATAACATATGAAACTTGCAAACAGAGACACTAGGAATTTGCCATTTTACCAGCAAAATACTCAATTAAATATGGCATTTTAAAAATTTATATTGCCTTGTACGGCAATGCTTTTCCGCTGAGTGAGTGGCCAGCCCTCTGGTCGCCACTGGCATCGATTAAGCACGAGACTATAATTATCTTCAAATGACTGACGCGCATTGGGTCCCCAAGACCCCGGCGTTTCGACCCCAAACGCCTCAAATATTATAACCACTGGCATTATTTGCGGCGTTTGAGGTCCTGCCCTGGATGCGGCACGGCCAGCACTTGAATTTCTTCAGAAAAAGTGTTACTTTAAATAAAGACATCATTATCGGAAAGACTTATGTCCAGCTGAAATAGGCTGATAATGTGATATGCGATGCGATTTAATGATGTGCTCAATTAATACCTATATTCATAATTTACTTTAAGAGGTTGTGATTCTCAACTGACAAATTATATAAAATGTGTGATCTGCTCTCGGTAAGAAAATTGTATATTATCGTGTCTGCTGTTCCCAAAATACATATGTAAAACCACCAGCTTCGACCGCAACCTCTTAAATAAACGCAGAAGGGATATTGTCATAAGTCTATCAAAAGCCAATACTGTTTTTTGCTAGTAGACAGTTTAAGAATGAATAATGAACATTGATTATTACAAAAAATTGAAATCGTTATTTCGTGCCTAATATATCATTACCATAACGATGTAACCTCAACACATTTGAATTCATGTATTTTTACTCGCATAGTTGATACCACAATGAGTTGATTATAACATCGCTCCTTCAGCCACACAACCTTTATATAGTACACCGTTAGTTTTTATCTTTCTAATGCCACATAGTGCAGCGACATTTTCATTCAAACTTTGAATGCTACCAAGAAAATGCTAATAAGTCGGCGAAGGAGTCACTTGAAGTTACCGGAGTGAGCAAAGTTTGCATTGCGTTATTGATGTAGAATGAAAATCTTTTTAACAAGCAATAGGTATTTCAAGTTTAGGATTAATCTTATATGATATTCTAACTCTTTCAAAATTCCGAAGTCCAAATGAAATATAAATTCGGGCAAGCCATGTCGGGCCATGCTTAAAGAAATCCACATAGGTATTTACGTATATTATTAGCATGAAATGCGACCTTGACTCCTATTTCAACTGCGCGTGATTTTTTTTATATTGGCACAACAAAGTAGGCACTTCACCTGATCGTAAGTGAAAAGTAGAGCCCAAATCGCGGCAGCAACGAACAGGAGACCAGCAGTAACCTGTCAGTCGCCACCGCCTTGCTGGCCCACTAAATGCTTCTTCACGCTTCGTTTAAAGGGTCCCAACTTATAGGTATGCGGAAACACATGTGCCGGTAAAGAATTCCGCTTTTTAATAGTTCGGCATATGAAGGAATTGCCGAATTTCTTAGTACGAATTTTAATGAACTTGAAGAAAATACACTTCAAATAGTGCGTTCCAGTTCTAACTGTTTTTCTGTTGAAAATGAATTCAGTATTTGTAAGAAATTCAAATATTATTTTGAACTCAAAATCTAAGGTATTTTTCTCTGCATCGTCACTTGTTTCCCAGAATCATTCGTACACAATTCGACTTTTATAGTCTAGGTCTAGGTACATAACTACATAATATAATTAAGTACAGTAGGTACAATACAATGTTATAAAAGTACTTTATTTTATGTTTTAAAATGGCCACTGGATTTTTTATTTAAGGTTTTTATTTCAACAAAAACAAGATATGATGATTTAATGTTTTCCTGCGCATTAGCGCTCTGACCACAATTATTTAAGAGGTCCACTGCAGGTCATAGGTTCAGCAGGTGCACAGCTCAGGTCAAAATAACACTTTTTAGAGCTTCCTGTACATCACTGTACACCTGCAGCCTATGGACGAGATACACGCAGCGTTCTATGAACGCCCTGCGTGTACAATATAACGACGCGTTCAGGATACTGTTGCGGCTGCCGCGCTACTGCAGTGCTGCATTGGATAGCAGTAGATTTGATGATCAAACGAACTTACCAAGTGAAGTTCGATCACAATTATGTGAGCAACTTCATTCGACGCGATTTAAGGTTTACATATTGTAGTAGCGCCCCACGCATCAGCCTTGCACGGTGTTTAAAGTTTTTTTTTTTTTTTTATGTTAGCAACACTAAAAACATTCCCACTATCTTTCACCCCCTCTATCGGGGTTCCATAGTCGGCTGTCAGTGGACTGCCTCGTTCGAATCATTTTGTTTACAGTACCTATTAATGTTGAGAATTTATTTCACTTTTTGTTATAAGTGGGTAGGGTGACGTTAGACAAAACTGTCCTTTAATATTGAGGGTGGGTTGTTATAAATCGCGTCGAATGAAGTTGCTCACATAATTGTGATCGAACTTCACTTGGTAAGTTCGTTTGATCATCAATTATATTTCACAAATTCATTCTTTGCGATTTAAGGTTTACATATTGTAGGATGTTCAGAGCACAAATGTGAAATAAATCTCAAACGCAGAGACGAAACGTAAAATAAACAGTAAAGGTACTCTCAGAACAGCAAATCTTTTATTAGGTAAGTTTAAAATAAACTAAAGAGTTTTAATTCTTATTTTGATTTAGGATTTAACATTATGCTAATCATGGTTATTATAAAATTTATGAATTATTTTTATTTTACAGGTTTTTTTACGATGACGACAAATATCTTAGCAAATTGATAGCAATCATCTACAATTTCATTATTATGAAACTAGGCAAAAATAAAAGAAAAAATCGCTTCAACTGGGAATTTTGCGTATGATGTCTATCTACACTGACAACGAACTTGTTGGCTATTATACCAACATAGAAGTGGCAGAATGCCTAGTGCTATACTGTGCAGTAAACATAATGTTTTATACCACTATAATATTGTGAAATCCAGCGACTCAATATTTGCGATGAGTCTTTGGCATATGTTTTTTTTTTTTTTTGTAACTGATAAATAAAGTGTCTATGTTGAAACCGCAAAGTGAATTAGTTATTATTTTAGTACGTCTGTATACATTGGGATAACAAAGTTCTGGTTTCTCGTTAAAAAATGGAAGTTAATATCGGTTGTGTACAATTCCGCCGAGAATTTTTATTATAAATTTCGGAAGTAGTTGTACTTCTGTGTGTGTGTGTGTCAATATTTTGTGTTCGGATCAATATAAAGATTTGTACGCAGTGTGCGGTAGCCAGGGCCAATAAAATAAGTGTTTCTAGATCTTCATTAGGCCATTTACGTGTCAAAAAATTTAGCATCTCGCTAGAATCTGTTTTTTCCAATAATGACAGCGCATAATCTATAATTATTAATAGTTCCATATTTGAATCAAATATTTGGATGGAGTTGTATGGATTCTGAAACCAATAACTTTTCAAAGAATGGAAGCCAGGGTTGTGTTGGCCAATGCATTTTTAAAATGAAGTCTGTTAATTAAAGCGAATGAAGGAAATGCATAAAAAGTTTTAAGTTTCTGCTGGAAAAGCGTTACTTTATTATTATATTTTTATTGTAAAAGCGTATTTGAGGCAATATTGTTTTTAATCGGCTTGCAAATAAATCTACTTCCGGTTCAACAAGTATTTGTTTTATTTGTTTATAGGTATAATTTCCTAACTCCCATCCAGTCGCTAAATTATCTACGAGATAATTGATCAGCGTGTATATTTTTCTTAGTGTTTATGTATGAAGCAAAAAACATAATTTCACAATTGTATATATTGTGGGCAAAAACATTTTTAAGTCAAAAACGCTACTTTTAATTTCAAATTATTAATGTGACATCTTAGTTCCGTATCTTTCCAATAACAGTGTGCTTCTTTACCAACGTTGAAAGCTCCCCAGCCAGTAGTGGAAGCATTAGAAAATAATTATTATTGCTTGAATCTGATTTTAACCTGAAGGGATTAAATTTTAGTTATGTCCACCACATTTGCAGAGGTACGAAGACTAATTAATTTTGCGATATTCCGTAATTTATACTTTATTAACTTCTGACGACAGGACGGTAGTCTTAATTGCATATAATATGTTTCGAATTGAATATAAATAACAAGATATAAATAACTCTTTGCATCCAAGGTATTCATATTCTAGTTTTAGAATCCTTGTAAAAATATGTACGGTGATCATGATTAAACCATCGCTAAACAATTAAATTCATATAAAATATCCAACATAAATTGGAGATAATATTTTCCGTGTGGTTCGTAAATGGGTATTAAATAATACGCATCTTATAAGTCTATTGGAGACACATGTAACAATTATTTTTTATTAATTTTGAAGCTGTGTGGTAATCTTCCATTTGAAAATGTGGTGGTTTTTACAAATGTATTCATACATTTTAAATTTAATATATCAATATTATTAACAGTAAGGGTACAATGTCACATCTGTTAGCATATTTTAGTAAGTATTAAATACGTGTAACAGAAGATCCAGCAAGGAATTTGTTAGTGTGATGGCGTTGATTTAACACTTTGAGCGCGGGGAACTCTCGAGGGGAGTTCTCTGTGGGAGGTAAATTTTTGCTACAAAGCAGAAAAAAATCACGGGATCGGCTATGAGCGTAGCGCGTAGCACTCGTCCGCAATGAAATTGTTAACAGTTTATTAATAGACATTTTGTAATCAAGTTTTTCTTGTTCATATTTAGATTATTAGGTAGAAATAGGAGGTGATAATGATAAAATAGATATCTCTTGACCCTCCATGATAAAATAACGGGATCACTAGTTGACCAGGACCCTGATTTCTGACCAGGAGCGAGAGGAGTGCAGCAGACGTCCAGTGTATTGTACCTCGTGTGTTATTGTTTCTACTCGTATATGCGAGGCGTGCGCACGCGCTCGCGGCCCCTGCGGTAGCAGGCGCTGTAGCTGGCGGCGGGCGACGGCGCCGGCGCGGGCAGCGCTGCGGCACGATGGCGCCCTGCATCCGGCGAGGGATATGTCGTGTTCCGATGCAGAGTGTTGTAGTTTACATGACCTCTCTGACGGCGATGTCTATTCTTCATGATGAAATTTTCTTTATTAAATAAATTATACAGTTAATGTGTATCTTTCTTTTAAATGTATTAACGGTCTACGCTTTAGCTTATTAGACACGTTTTTGCCGAACAAAAATTTGTCTCGCTCTGCATTATTTACAGTAACTTATCCTTTAAATTTGCATTTATTGCAGAAATGCCAAAATTCCTTCTCGTTTTTGTCTGTGTAAAATGAGAATCGCATAGAACACGACATGCGTCGCTTATAGGTTTTAGAAGGGGTATGACTAGAAGGTGGCAATTGGCCATATATGACCTTCTTCAGCTAGTTTGTCCAGTCAATTGACGATTTCCTCGTCCAATTTTATTTCCTCGAGCGAGAACGGTGTGCATTCAGTGGGTACATTCTGGTACCGATGACCGGTTGACGTGTCAGGTTGAAAAGATGTCGTGCGTACAGAATCTGGGCTGGGCTGTGCTGATGGTGCTCGTGTGATGATCCCAAAATTGGAGATACAGGCGTACATAGCTAAATTGTTCGCTAGTTTGGCGTAACAGTACCTTTGTATGGTTACCCTTTAAACGTGACAGTAACAGCCCCATTTGGCACTACGCATACGATTAAGTTTTCCTTTTGTTTCTATTTTTAGCATCAAATAGACATTTTTCATTTCATTTCATCAGCGTTGTAGAAACTGGACCTTGCTGAAATTCAGCGGTAGCTACATATTCGGACAGTATCTGCCCGATTTGGCAGTAACGCATCAGTGTTGCAGAAACTCTGCGTTGCCGAAACTGGGCCTTGCGTTGTAGAAAACTGCGTTGAAGAAATTCAGCGTCAGCTATTGTTAGCTAGCTTGGTGTAACAGTACCTTTGTATGGTTACTGGTTTAGTCTTAAAACATGAGTAGCATGACAGTATCTGCCCGGTTTGGCAGTAACGTATCAGCGTTGCAGAAAACTCTGCGTTGCAGAAACTCGGCCTTGCGTTGTAGAAATTCAGCATCAGCTATTGTTAGCTAGCTTGGCGTAACAGTACCTTTGTATGGTTACTGGTTACCCTTTAAGCATGACAGTATCTGCCCTGTTAGCAGTAACGTATCAGCATGGCAGAAACTCTGCGTTGTAAATATTCTGCGTTGCAGAAACTCGGCGTTGTTAGAAACTCGACGTTGTTAGAAACTCGACGTTGAAGAAAACTCGACGTTGAAGAAAACTCGGTGGCGTTGCATATATTCGGCGTTAGCTATTGTTAGCTAGCTTGGCGTAACAGTACCTTTGGGCTACTTGTTACCCTTTATGCATGACAGTATCTGCCCTGTTAGCAGTAACGTATCAGCGTTGTAAATATTCTGAGTTGCAGAAACTCGGCGTTGCAGAAACTCGGCGTTGCAGAAACTCGACGTTGAAGAAAACTCGACGTTGAAGAAAACTCGGCGTTGAAGAAAACTCGGCGTTGCATATATTCGGCGTTAGCTATTGTTAGCTAGCTTGGCGTAACAGTACCTTTGGCCTACTTGTTACCCTTTATGCATGACAGTATCTGCCCTGTTAGCAGTAACGTATCAGCGTTGTAAATATTCTGCGTTGCAGAAACTCGGCGTTGCAGAAACTCGGCGTTGCAGAAACTCGACGTTGAAGAAAACTCGACGTTGAAGAAAACTCGGCGTTGAAGAAAACTCGGCGTTGCATATATTCGGCGTTAGCTATTGTTAACTAGCTTGGCGTAACAGTACCTTTGGGCTACTTGTTACCCTTTAAGCATGACAGTATCTGCCCTGTTAGCAGTAACGTATCAGCGTTGTAAATATTCTGCGTTGCAGAAAACTCGACGTTGAAGACTTTAAGCATGACAGTATCTGCCCTGTTAGCAGTAACGTATCAGCATTGTAAATATTCTGCGTTGCAGAAAACTCGACGTTGAAGACTTTAAGCATGACAGTATCTGCCCTGTTAGCAGTAACGTATCAGCATTGTAAATATTCTGCGTTGCAGAAAACTCGACGTTGGAGACTTTAAGCATGACAGTATCTGCCCTGTAAAGGTGCGGTTAAACTAAAAGAGCATTCGCTGTTCTAACCTCCCACTCTACGAAATTCGATCGGTACGCAAAACGTGATTGGTTGATTTCTTAGAACGGGCGCTAGAACAGCGAATGCTCTTTCGGTCTGCACGCACCTTTAGCAGTAACGTATCAGCGTTGCAGAAACTCTGCGTTGTAAAAACTCGGCGTTGAAGATAACTCGGCGTTGAAGAAAATTCGGCGTGTTGCTTGACGTGCGAAGGCTTGAGCACGGAAACGTTGAATGATTCGAACGAGGCAGTCAGTGAGCCGACTATGGAACCCCGATAGAGGGGGTGAAAGATAGTGGGAATGTTTTTAGTGTTGCTAACATAAAAAAAAAAAAAAAAACTTTAAACACCGTGCAAGGCTGATGCGTGGGGCGCTACTACAATATGTAAACCTTAAATCGCAAAGAATGAAGTTGTGAAATATAATAATGATGTATGTAGCATAAAATGTTTAAACGTTTTAAAAAAAATATAAAAGTGAAATGAAAGATGTTTAAAAAATAGTGTTCTAATTTATTACCTATGTACGTGTACTAAAAAAATATAGGTAGTACAAGATGGTGACTAATATTGTCACTATTACATTAGTATTCTTCAAAACGAAGCTAAATGAGACAAGATACAAATTCTGATGATTCCATGAAACGACGGGCTGGATTGTTCACTACAGCAATTGTATTTTGTCTTAGCTCAAACTTTTAGACAAGTAATTTCCAGGGAATCGACGGTCGGATAAATAAAATAAAATGAACCTGCTTACCTGAACTGTACTTGAACTAAGAAAGGCCATTTTATATGCGACGAGAATGTATAAAGGTTGCTTTAAAGGCTCAAACCCTGTGTCTCGAACAAAGCGGGGTTGACCTGAAAAATCGCCAGCTCTCAGCTACCTTGGAATATTGAACGTACTTAAGAAAATATTTTTCTATTGTAGGCATACTTTTACCTTACGACAAAAGGAAGGTTTTGTTAATTTTGATTTTATCTTAGCTACTAAATATTTATGTCAATTGCTAGGATAGAATGAGAGAATTGCATTATTATTTTATGCATTCCTTGATTGTGTTTACTAAGTAATGGGTAATACTAATAATTGTAAACGTATTTTCTTATAACCGGTAATAGGGGCGAATCGAAAATTACTAAATCCATATTCCGGCGACCTACAAAAATATAATCAAATCATAGTTTCTTTAACATAACTGAAATACCTATAATAAAAATCATGATAACGTCTACAAAACAACGTTAAAGAATGCACCGTTTAGAAATTATAGGAGATTAACAACTGGCAAACTCATTTAAAGGTGTCTATGGAAACTAGCATTTCATAGCCTTATATTGCATTCGAAAATAAGAAATTGTGGATAATTTTCGTACGCCGGAGTTTATGTAGGTCAAAAATGTTAGCGCATTGAAATTAAAGTTACAGTTCTGGAAACAAAAATACCATCAGAGCTACAACCGGCGTATAGGCTGGGAAATAGATGCCAGTCTAAAAAATGGAACCTACCACTGGCGTTTTTTATTTCTCAATGAATCATAAAATAAACCATGAAGAATCATATTCACAACATAGAGTTTGGTTAAATGTCTCCAAAGTTTTATTTTTTAAATAAAATGTAAGCAATTTAGCCCTGAATTTGACATGACAGTATGGGCGAAGCTGATCTTATTGATGCACAAAATTCAGGTTAGTCAGCAGATGTTTGAGATATAGTCCACAGCTACTACCTAACCCTAATATCAACTCAATTCCGGACCATCATGTAAAATTGTTTTTTTGATAAGGTACAATTTCCAAATTTCAAATTAGGCCATTAATACATAGGTTGTGTCGATTTTGCATACGCCACTTATCGGTGAAGTTACGTTACGATCGTATTTTTTAGAGTCTACCTATATTTCCTCAATGTTATATTCTCAACAACTTTTTGTCGACAATTTCTTGTATTAGATGATATTTCCACCAACAAACAATACAAACACCGACATTTAATAGATATTACTGCAATCTCATCGAAACCCCGGCCAAGAAAAAGTTTGGCTAACATTGTTCTAATTGGTCGTTACGGGCTTGTACAACTTTGTTCTCATATTAAAGTTCCCGTTCGTGCCCTAAAAACGATCCTTTGATGTGAGCGTGCGTTTAGCCGTGCGAGCCTCGTTGTTTTAAACTTGAAACAGCGTGAAATTGGCAACAGGTCAGTGGGCATCCTGTCAATGGACGTAGATGCGTTCGCTAGAATGTGCCGCGCTTGCAGATTGACTGGCCGCTGTTATTAACTTTACTTTGATTGAAAGTATTTAAACTAACGGCTCTGGTTGATAATATTCAAAATGCTATATAGGTTTCTTAAACTGTTTGTAAACAAGTACATAAAGGTGATAATTTTTGCACGGTATGAGATCACTATTAACTTAGTTCTGTTAAAGGTAAAGATAGTAGTCGAAAAAGGTGAACTTTATAAATCATACAATACAAGTTAATTTTAAATTCACCGCTCGGGATAAGGTGCCAATAGCATCACACATCACATTATCAACCTATCTCAGTCGTACGAACGTAGGCTTCTCCTATTAACTATGCGTATAGACGCATTAGGAGCTAAATGCCCATAATAGCCGTGCTTGACAAGCGTATTGGCGATCGCAGTAATGTGTCCACTATGATGATGCTTCTGCCCATCATCAATCTTCTATTAACGAATGATCAATGACACTTTCTATTACCTCGAAAATATTTTTAACGATACCTATCGGTTACTCTAATCTAGAAGGCTGACCGGGAGTCTCCTATTTCCCCGACTTGTCCCATGTTAGATCTCGGGCTAAAGGCCATCGCGGATCTCAAGGCCCGGAGCAAACTAAAATTCAATTTCCGTACGATCCCGCAAAGTGCTCGATTATGCGCAGATATTTGTATCCCAACCCTTCGTAAAACCGTTCTTTATTATGCAAATTCATCTCCCGGGATTGGCTTTATTTGTTTGTCATTTCTATAACCTTATCTTAAATCAGATTGTTCTGCGGATTTTTACGCGGTTGCAATGTTTTTGTTCATATCAAAATACGGATTTATTTATTCTGAATTGTTTCCCTCAATTTGGACTAATTCTGAATCATTCCAATTAGGAAAAAGTTGGGACAACCCCCCCTGAATGTTTGTCCCAGCAGAATAATATAACGCTTTTAGGGCAAATTCAAGGCCTAGCCTATTTGAATTTGAACAAACATGTCATTTGTGCTCGAAATACTTTTGATACGTACCTACTACACGTGTTTGTTTGTTTGTCTATCTTTTAGTTCCTGAAGCTGACTCATTTGCTCAAAGGTTAACTGGAAGAAATCCCTTACAGGGATAAGTTCGCCTTTGTACCTATCTAAATTTTGTTATGTGTATTTTTACCTGTGTTTTGTGTACAATAAAGAATTTTTACGTACATACATACTACATTTTAATAATACTGGCCTAACCTAATTACGATTTTTTGGAATAATATCTTTTACCTTATTTAATTTTAATCCTCCAAAAAAAAATCAGTTTTAAGTGCGAAGTGCTCATGTGGCTGACTCCGTGGCTGTATCCTCCTGCCGCCCAGACAGTAATATTTGCCAATGAAATTTGGATTGACATTGTAGGAAATAGAGTAAAATTTCTTTTGTTTCAGGAGACCTTTTTATAGGTATCTGGGCGGCTAGAGGGTATAACTGTGATAACAAACGAGTATTATTATATGTTTCATATTTATTCACTATCTTTAAAGACCCGCAAGTCATGAACAAACAGTTTTATCTTAGAACTTTTTGTTTTAGGTTACAGCGATAGGCAACTTTCTCTCCTATTTGGAATTACACTGTCTCCGATTTGAAAGAGCTACTCCTTGAAACTTAAATAACAATCTTGTTTTCGCCAATAATCCAAGCGGTATTTAATATCGCTTACGGGCCTTCAGTGTGAAAATATTTAACACATTCAAGGGCTTCGGCTAGACAAATTGGAAAGCCTTACATCAATTGCTAACTGCCGAAGCATAACGGCTGAAAGATCAAATTTCAAATTTGTTTACTATTTAATTGATGTAGATATTTCAACTCCGATTTCATTTTACCTTGCTTGAGATTTTGCTGAATACCCTTTTGGCATAGATAATGATTTCAAATCGGAGATATTCGTTTCTTCAGGGCGCTAATGGGCTTAATACCAGCATTTCGTGGGCCTAAGCCTACTTGTGCCCAAACCTTTACAGCCCTTTGAAGGAAAGCCGAGAGTAAATCCACAGTATGCTTACTAGAGGAGAGGAATTCAACAAGAGGTTTTGGTATGCTTAATTGAGAAGTAATTATAGAACGCCATCAAGACGTGACTTTAAATGAGGAGTTACAGATATTTTAGCCAATATGCCAACAAACTATACCTAGGTACCTTTCTAGTTTCATTTCAGGTATGGACATATCTGCTTATCCGCATTTAAGTAATGCTAATATACCACAAAAAACTTGTACATTTGTATTTAATTGGGCTTGAGCACTATGATTTCTGCACTTTATAGTAAGCTTTACAGTGCTTAAAATATTTGAAAACAAAATTATTTACTTATCTTGCTTGATTAAAAATCTTAGTGGCGTTCATTCAATTATCGATTTGTAATTTCAATTGATGAACATAGACAAAAAGAAAACCACGTTGACAATGAAGTCGTCGAAAAATATAATTGTGTACCTGGGACAGGCAGTCCCTTTGGATGAAATAGATCAATCGTTCAGTACTACTCACTGGGCGGCATTGCGACCCGCAAAAGACACCCGCAAGATGAACAGATAACCCGGTAAAGATAGCTAGAATCCATTGGATGTAGGCTGCGTACGATCGATACTTATGGCATGCTCTGAGGGATGCCTATGTCCAGCAGTGGACGTTACGGTGGGCTGAATTTGGACCTTTTCGGATATTATAAACGCGATAGGGCTTGTAAATTCTAGGGAACATACTATAAAAATTGCAATATATTTTTGCCCTGTTCCGCCCGTTGAAATATATTTTATTTCGATATTTTTATGAGTTATTTAAAAGTTGAATGTTATTTTTCGACGAATATAGTCATTTTAGCTGCAAATGAAGCTAATTTTGACCATTTATTGCACAAGATATTCTTTTACCGTATGTAGGGTGCACCCTAGTGGACATCTGTGGACGATTTGTTAATGATGATGATGATAAACTTTCAAATATAAAAACACGGAGGTCCAAATGCTCCTTTTCTCGACCTGTTGAGCCAATTGTCATTATTTTCAACGTGTTCCCTTAAATAAATTTACGCTCGAGTTCAGCCGAACCGATGATTAACACAGAAACGTATATTGTTTACAGTGACACGTCGAAAGTGAATTGCCAATTTCCGCAAAGCCGAAACGTGATAAATAATGGAAGTGAAATCCCGTTATAAAATAAAACGGATTTGTATTACAAAGCGAAGTCAACAAAACGATTTGTTAATTACCACCCCTTGTATATTGACTTAACGTGTGATTTAAAAGTGAATCTATTTGTTTAGGTTTAAAGCTCGTTAAAACCTTAGTTCTTATTTTCATGTACCTAACAAAAATAACGCCTTATTAGGTATATGAAATGAAGAACTGCGGCTGTCCCAAATCAAAACCTAGCAAGGGACATTATTTGTCAAAATACGTTTTTTAATGTATCTGCCCCAAATATTGAGCTGCGTCTAATGCAAAAACACCTGTATTTCTATCTCAATTAGAATCAAAGTTACGAGACCCACTAAACCTAGCAAGGGCATTTCTCACATGCCAATAACATATTCAAAATCCTAGTAAGTAACATTTTCAAATCCAAAAACCAAGCAACTGCATGTTTTTAAGTTTGTAAATGGAACATACTAGATTTTTGAATATGGAATTGTCCCATACTAGGTTTTTGATTTTAAAAATTGCTGAAGAGTCGAACAAGCAATTCAAATATGAAAATAAATAAAACCTAGCAAGTCAGTAATGAGTGAAGTTTGCGTTCTAATGGTCGCCGCTCCCGCGCTACCTGTCCGCGGTTTTTGTCGTAAGAGTCGACTGAGGATGAGAAATCGAATTGATATTGACGATCTTTTTATCCAAGATCGATGACGGGCAGCAGCGTCATCATAGTGGCCAAAATATGAATAATATTGACTGAAAATGTATGTGAACTCAAGATTTAAGGTTTTAAGTTGGTGACGAGACCAAGATTGTGTTCTAAAAGTGCGTGATTATGGAATTATGCAATTATTTAGGTTTGTTTACAATTACTTTAGATTCTACTGATGATTGGTATAGTGCGTTTTGGTTGTTAACCGACGAAGAACCGACCGAAAATTGTACTTTTTGATAATAAACAAAATTGGATCTTTGATAATTCATAACGTCACTATCATTACGTGCATTATTTGTCGGTATTGTCCGTTGTGTCTCTATGGAAGAACCCTGGACAAATTATCAGAAGCTTCCAATTGCAACGCAGGTATTGATAAAACAAAACAAATAATATCAATATTTGTTGTGATTGTATTGTATTTGTTATTACTTTCTATTTCTTTCTACAACTCGACATCAAACGTTCCTATTTTGCGTGGTCCCAACGCTGGCCTAGTACTTGTTGGGGATTTCACATACACACTTGAATTTCTTCGCAGGTGTATGCAGGTTTCCTCACGATGTTTTCCTTCACCGTAAAGCACTTCTAAATATAAAATGATATTTCGTACAAAAGTTTTTGAAAAACTTATTGGCATTGCTGATTTGAATGTTTATTGCCGTTCTATTATTTTCGCTGGTAAGCCGATAGTCACCTGTGTAGTAATATTTATACACGTGATATTCGAATGGTATGCACATGCAATACACTCGTAGCAGAAGATGATACCAAAATTTTCTCCTATCAGGATCGAAAAAGCTCGCAATTCTGAACAAAAAACAAGTGGGAGACAACTTACCCCAATGCACTATAATACAAATTTACCTTAGGTACTATTAAAATGGTAATCCTAATCCGGATTTCGAAGTAGGCATTTGCTTGATTTTATATTTGAAATTTAAGAGTTTACTGTTTACATGCAGTAAAATGTACCATTTTTGTACCACTTGCTAGGTTTCAGTTTTGTAATTGACATAACATTTCTATTATTTTTTTGTAATTAGTTGTTAGTAAGGCACATAAAAGTTCTAAAAAGATACATATATTAAGTTTTAATAGTGTTTCAATAGTTTGTCTTATAAAGCAAATTATACTTCTCTATATAAAACCAAGTCTTGCTACTATTTTTTTTAACAAAATGTTTATTTGCCTCTCCTGTAAAATTTCGCTAAATACACTTACTAGGCTTTGATCTGGGACAGCCGAACTGAGATTGGATAGTTGAGCAGCCTTCCACAGCCTTGTTTCGGCTTAGGTGTAGGTGCTATGAAGCTACATGCAAAAGGTACTGAGTAAGAGTCTGCAATACGCGTAATACTACTTATAATAATATATTACTCACTAGATTTTGTAAATATGACAGTGCTAATTTGTAGATTTTGTTGTTGTGTTGATGGCTTACCACGGTCACGCGTTTATCGTTTATCGTGACACTTCTTACTTTCGCACTTACATACTTGTCAAAATCTGACGGCAATAACGACAAACGACTAAACACAGAACCATCGTAAGCCTATAATCTATATCATAAATAAATAAATAAATAAATAAATAAATATCTTGGGACATCTTACACAAATCGACCCAGTCCCACGGTAAGCTCAATTAAGGCTTGTGATGTGGGTACCAGGTGACGATATATATAATAGATAGATACATATAGATACTTAAATACATAGACAGCCATGACCAAGGAACAAATATTTGTGATAAATAAATACACAAATAATGCCCTCGCCGGGATTCGAACCCGGAACCTCCAGCTTCGTAGGCAGGGTCACTACCAACTAGGCTACGGAGGCTGACAAAAACAACAACAATATAATAGCTGACAATATCATATCTCTATATTATCGTTATTTTTTAACCGACTTCAAAAAAGGAGGAGGTTCTCAATTCAACTGAATTTTTTTTTTGTTGTATGTATATTACCCGATATCTCCGAGAATAGTGAACCGATTTTAAAATTTCTTTTTGTGATCGAACGTGTTACCCCGAGAGGGTCCCGTTGGCACCAAATTGCGGTATGATGATGGGATCTTGGAGAAATCGAGGGATCTCTTCAATTGTAATAGGTACATGTATGGCGCTTTTGGTAATTTTCATTCATTTACAAGAATTTGCATTCAGAAAGTAGGATTTGAGGAAACCAATGATGGAAACAAATCGGGAATCTTGGAGAAAACGGTTGAAGTTGGTTTTTTAAATTTTTATTTTGGTGATTATTTATTTCTTCTATCGTAAATCTTTCTATCTAGCGTTGCCTTTGGTACGGTCTGCTTTCCTACTTCCTTTCCTCCACTTCACGTGTTGTTGTGAGCCTGTAACCTCAACCTTCATGATATCTAGACCAGGGATCGGAACCGGTTTTTTAGAAAAACCTCGAAATAGCTAAATATTTTAAAATGTTTTACGCTCTTTATGTAGTTTTCAACATTTTATGTAATTATTAACATCATATTTTTCAATCACTCCATTAACAAAAAAATTACAAACCGAAGAACGAAAAAGAACGGAATTCGAACCGTTCTTTTGTATGGAGAAAAAACCGTTATCCGATCCCTGATCTAGACATCGCTTTCTTGGACGCTTGCACGCAAACGCGTATTTCACAAAATAAAACTGCTACAGGTGTTCTAAATAAAGTAAGATTAAGTTGAAATTTATTCAAATACCTAATTTAGGAATTTTTCGTCTTGTTCATGATGATTGCAGCCAATTTATCATATCATTTCATTTAGTACAAAATTGAAACATTGTTAGATGATCTCTAAATAAATTGAAAACGTAATCCATAGTTAAAACGAAAACAATTTTTGAATATTTTTTGCTTGTGGTATTCGTAAAAAAGGAGATCTAAAATAAAAACAATCCCTTAAAACTCCATTTTCGAGTCCATCTTGTTTTATATATGAGTAGGAACTTTAATTGCGATGAGTAATGCAATATACACGGTGTTACGTCAGCATTCCGAAAGATTTTAATGCTGGATTCCTGACCATATTTAGAGTCTTTAATGTTATATAAAATTTCCTGGATTCGGCTTGGTTTCCGAGATAATCAACCTTTTTTTGAAATAAGTTTTTCGACGTAACTCGTAATTTAACTTCTTTTGGATTACAATGCTACCACAATGTGTTCTAATATTACCACACCTTTTGCCTGACAATCAAAAAATACGAATAGACTTGACGAAATAACCTCTACCTAAAAAAAAAACAATTGAAATAAATAATTTAAACAAATTGTTGTTAAGATAAAAAGTACTGGAAATGTTAAAAAGTATTCAAATCGGCCTAAAAAAAGAAAAAAATAAATAAAATAATTAATAAATAAATATCGTAACAATATCACTTTGTTGTACCTACAGAATACTCGTATTGGTATCAAATGTAGCCGTAGGTAATTGTATCGGCCAAATAAACGATCGTATTACATGTCCTTGAGGAAAACTGCCGTTAAATAAAACCAACACATAATCAGATGCCAATTAGATGAATCCACATAACACGGTGCTAATAATCAGCATTGTAAAGTTAATGATTGAGGCATTCAACCGAACTGGCGACTAATTAGCCAGAGTGGGCCGCCACATAATTAGCTAAAGCAGAAACATAAAGCGTATAGCGATTCGACGGACCAGTTCAAATGGATAGTACCTATTGATCAGTTTCATGAATAGGCCTGAAACAGAGCTGTTTTGTGCGTTCAAAACTAGGAAAACTTGACGCAATAGTGATATGCATAAATTGGATGTTAATAGTACATGGAACTTTAAAAGTGGTGCTTGCCTATGTGTACGAGTAGGTACCTACATTTTGTAACCAAAGGTATTTTGCAATAAAAGTATCATATTATATTGTAGTTTTATTTCATGAGTAATCATCGCGGTAACCGAAGAAAATATTATTCTAAAAAAATATATTACTACCTTCCCAAATACCGGAGCTATAAAAATTTTTGATGACGATGATGAAAGTTTTGTAATACTTATTAAGCCATTTTCTTAATGAATCAATTTAGTGTTTGCACCATGTAAAACATCAATACGCCAAAGACATATTTTCAAAAAATAATCGCAAAAGGGTTCAAAGAAAGAAACAATTATAATACTGGTACGTATACATAAAATGCATAAGTATTTGGTAACATTGAAGCAAACGTTTCAAAGAAATGTTTATAATCTAGCACTATATTGTTGTTATTATGGTTTTGGATTATCTATTGGTAAGAGTTGATTAGGTAGGTAACGCACAAACGTACTTAAAAAGGAAGTATACACAATCTGTTCTGCGTCATGTTTCCATTTTGGCAGGGCTCGGATACCGGTTTTTACTCCATACAAAAGGACGGTTCGAATTTCGTTCTTTTTTGTTCTTCGGTATATCAATTCTTTGTTAATGGAGTAATTTAAAAATACGACGTTGGTAATTTCATAACATTTTGAGTACTAATACTAACAGAATGTTCGAACTAATAAAGGAGCTCTTTGCTCTCCCGATTGCAATTTTCTATGGGGCACCATCTCATTTTGTTATTTGATAAGTAAAACATTTTTTTTATTTTTTAATTATTATAAACAAAAATTAGGGGTCGCTATCGAAGTAATAAAAAACGATTAATCATTTTGCCTTTCTGGAACTTCGTACTTCGGTAGCGGTTACATAAAGATTATAAAACATTTTAAATATTGGGCTATTTCGAGGTTTTCGAAAAAAACCGGTTCCGAACCTTGCTTTTGGCTATTACGCTCGTTACCATGTCATATGGTGATGGAGACTCGTTGGACAAGCCATGGCTCTAATCGAGGATTGTCGCCTATATCCCACTTTCTTTTACTAACATCATCATCATCATCAGGATTCTCACTTGATTTTGGTGGCACCATTAAACCCCCCAAAAGCCCCGTCCTAGCTTTTTCAGCAGCTCTCACACGTATGTTACTTCATATTAATGCTGATTGTGAAATTGACAGCAGAAAGTCATATTTTGATTAGGTATAGTAAAAAGTTGTATTAGTCTCATTCAAATATATGGCCTTCAAGATATACGAGTATAACTCCAATTACTTATAGAGGATGAGAATTTCGTTGTGCTTAAGTAGCCGTTCTCAAGATGAATGTTAATTTTTGTTTAATTTTACTGTCTTCTTATGTGGTCATTTAGTAGGGTTTTTGCTTACAGTAGGTATGGCAATAACTTTGCTTTTATTCCTCGAAAATAATTTATATTTGTTTTATTAGCTACTTCATAGAAAGTAAAATCTATAAAACGAAAGTAAAACACCAGACCACAAAACATTCATCGAACTGCACAGATAACTTTTAGTGGTAAAATCCCTACATGTACATAGAGCATTTTTTTCGGTTAATAAATGTCAGTTCCTGTTTGAAAGATTGTTTAAAAATATTGCAGCCATTCATCGAAAAAAAAACTTGGAATGAACATTTTCAACAGTTGCTTTTGGTTAAGTAATTGAAGAAATGGAAAAGAAAACTCAGTAAATCCACCCTTCTCCCAATCGTAACTGATCAATTTACTTCGAATTATAAAGGTCATAGTACCAATAATAAATATTTTACACGGCTATGTAGAATCCATAATCAATATGATCATAAAAAGCGGTAGCTATAAGTAGATAAATTAATTCTATCCACAAATATATCATTTCCAGCCGCCATAAGCTTATAAAATAAATGAGTATTTATAAACCGCTCTCAAAAGTATACCGTTACTAATCCAGGGTACGAATTGAAAAAATAGAAGACAATTTGGTAAGTAGCCAATCCCGATGTTTTTGGGGATTAATTGAGAGAGCAGGTGTGCAACCGATGAGCGACTACGGATATTGCTGCTTGGAGTTATTGTCTCCGTCGAGAAGATTTATGCGCCCACCCAAATGAGGACAACAGGCTTCAAACGATATTGCGCGGGTATGTGACAGGATTTCCGTCTGCGAACAGCGCGAACTGTGAGGGTGGTAGGAAACGATTTATGTTCATACTGCATTAGAGATTACGCGAGTAGACTTGATTTGACGATAGAAATTAGGTATAATTGGCACGTATTTTATCGTCAATGTAGATGACGTAGTGTGACGTATAATTCACACTTATTGAACATCTAGGTACTTGCCGAAGGTTGCAACCACGAAAGGACAAGAAGAGAAAGTAGGTACTGACTGTAATGAGGTCGCTAAATAAATATCATTGCAATATAAAAAGAATAATGTAGGTGTAGCTATTTTCATTAAAATTATAAGTTTAATAACAATACAATTCATACACAACAATAGCATTTCTGTTTTTCTACCTAGTTCTTCATTGAATAATTTTCCTCTATTTTTCGAATTAAATAAGTTATAAATGATGCAAAAACCAGTAGTAATAAAATTAGAGATGGCATATCCATTGTCATAAAAGATGCAATTGGAATTATAGATTATAATTAGGGGAGACCGGGGCAAAACGAAGCTCGGGGCAGAACGGGAAATGTACTTGTGTGCGTAACTGGTGCGCGCAATAGAGCGCAACACAGCGCCATTCGCGCCAACTTCAGTCACCTCACACGAGTCAAAGCGGTGGGTGTGTGTCACTAACGGTTTTGGTCGCCCAGCCAGAAAAAACTGATTTTAGGCGATTTGTTAAGAAGTTCTTTGGTTTTGATCGATGGGCATAAAGGTAGATATCAGTGCTATTGTTATTCCTTACTATATACATGTTGCATCAGTGTAAAACTAACGAATTTACGTTGCTTTTACTGAACTGTTGATATTTTTGTAAAATATGTCCGACGGGGCAAAATGGTCGGGGCAAAATGGGATACTATCCCGTTTTGCCCCATATGTGTAGATAGTATATTGATAATTTCAAATTTGGTTATAAAACTGTTATATATTTGTTTGCAGTCAAAATGGTACGAAATTATAAGCCTAAGACAGAACAACAAACAAAAAACGCACAGAAAAAGTTACAGGGATGTATGTTCATCTGAAGACGATGATGATTTATCCTTGCATATATTGTGGGTACTTATATTCACAGTCCACTGAACACTGAACTGAAGGCACATATTTGTGAAGGTTGCCAACCCGATTAAAGGTATGCTCGTTTTGCCCCATAGCGTTTCCCATTTTGCCCCAGCGATGGGGCAAAACGGGATTTTTGCCATGTAACAACCAGTTCCTATTTGCAAAAAAAATAAGAGATGTAGTGCCATAAAAGACAAAACATATGTTTGATAAAACTATAAGTGTTGCATTTGTGGTAAGAGATTTTTAATAAACATTACAATTTCCATAATCAGTCGATTTTTTTCTTAACTATCCCGTCTTGCCCCGGTCTCCCCTATGTATTTATTTTCGGGGTATATTGATAAATGCTACAAAGTGTGGACTTTATTATTATGTATCATCTTATTCATAACTAATTTCAAAACTGTTTTAAGTGCCTCTTTCTTAAGTTAACATTTGTGAGCGATTTAATAAAGAGGTCTAATAAGGGTGCTTATACATTTAATTTGTATAAAGGTACGACCACATACCGTCCTTATGGGAAGCCACTAAAGGTGGAAGTATTTACTAAAATACTCACATTTTTCAATATGCAACTTTGCATCTCATTTTGGAGTATTAGCTCATTTTCGCAGTTTGGTATTTTCAATGACCATGACATCGTTTAGTTGACAATAAAAAAATGTGTGGCTTTTTATTTGATTCCTACCTAACTCGCATAACTTATAAATATTTCGCACTTATTTATTTTACATTCCATTGATCCATCCAACATGGTTTAAAACAGATATTTCATACTAGGTACAATTTGATAATAATTTGAGTAGCGCAACTTTTTCACAACTTTACAAAGCGGAAGTGCACAACATCGTCACTCGCAATCAAAATTTATAACCACAAAAAACTTTACGTCTACAGCAAAAAAGGATTTCCGCTGAATGGTTTGAATTGTGCGTAGTAATTACGGCTATTATTTAGTTGAACAAAGCCTGCTGGCAAGAAGTATTTTAAATTTAATGCCACCATATTTTTTCAAGCCTGCCTCCATTTAGGTTGTCAACTTTTATTTACAGCGGCGCAAACGGTGACGTCATTGTTCGTTAGAATACACCTGGGATAGCCTATAATTTATTGGCTTTGCATATTTTGACTGTAAGAAGTGTAAGAAGATTGTAAAGCCACACGGCAAAAACTTAGCAAGATGTTAAGCTCTGCATTGGGCCTCGGTCGTGTGGTGACGGCAGTAAGAATACATTAAACATAGAAAAAATTTATAACTTGCAGATACGATTATTGAAAACCATTGTACCCAAACATATTTAAAAAAAACACGAATCAGATTATGCCCAACTATTTAAATATTGTAACGTTCTACCTATACAAAAGAAAACTAAATTAGCTATATTAATTGACGAATTCCCGAATGTACCAAAACTTATAGTAAACAAAAGATGTATTAAACTTAGAGAGAAACAAAACCAAAATAAATATTGTATACCCAAATATAATAACTTATATGGAACTAGGCTATGCACATATATATTACCTAAAACTGTAAATGAACTGCCAGAAGATGTTGTAAAAAGCTACTTAAAGGGCAAACATGTTAATAAAATTGTTAATAAGTACTTACTAAATTGTAATGACACGAACTTCGTTTATTAGTATCCTATCCATAGGTATTTTGTATATTTTATGTAACTAACAGTAGAATATTATTAATGTATAAAATCGAACTCCCCATCGGCATACAAACCTTCTCAAGGTTTTGCCAACTATGGGCTTGAAATTAAAAAAAATTGTAAACTTTGCTTTTATTAAATAAATTAAAAAAAAAAAAAAAAAAATTTGTTACCACCTCAACTCCTCTTGCGTGTGTCGTAAGAGTCGACTAAGGGATTGAAGTGTTACTGACCATTATTTGATAAAATATTGATGGTGGGCAGCAGCGTCATCATAGTGGACACATTACTGCGATCGCCAAGCTACATCGCTAACACTAATTCTACATCATTACCGTCAGGTGGCTTATGGTGGTCACGTGTTTACCGTTTATCGTGCTACACGTCACTTTCGCACTTACATACTTGTTACAGTGTGACGGCAACAACGACAGACGATTAACCATATAGTTAACGATATCAATCTCAAAACTGCATAGGGTATAACTATTTAACGGAAACGTCACCTTTATTCCTCGTAGCAGGAAGAAAGTTTTTTTTATGTGACGAAGGTAGACAAGACAACAGAGCTCACAGCCCACCCTTTTGGTCACATGGACATAGTGACTAAAAAATCGCCTATGTGCTACCAACCCTGAGGACTTAGATGGATTGCCTCTATCTATGCCAGTAATTACACCGGCTATCTTACCCCAAACCGAAACACAGCAGTGCAAAAACTGCTATTTAGTGGCAGGTAAGACGGTGGTAGCTATCCTGGCGGACCCTGCACGAGGTCCTACCATCAGCGAAGATATATTATTATTTCTAAATCATATATTTTAGTGAATATTTGCTGTAAAAAAATTGTCTGGCAAACTATCTTGTCAGACAATTTAAGCGGAAAATTAAAAAAAGATAGAATCGAGTTTTGGTTGCTTTTGAATTTTGTTTTGATTAAGAATACGATATGTTTAGGGCTTACATTCAAAAGTCCAGCATTGCATTCATGGGTAAATGTAGCGTAAGTTTGTTTAAGTTGCCGTGAGAAGAAAGACTTCACCTAACCTGCATATTTCAGCGCGAGCGAAGCCACGGGAAATAGCTGGTAATAACTTTTTCCTACCGTTGCCGTTGTCTTACGGTATCTTCTCCTCCTGGCACTTAGATGGAGCAAATGTTTGACCCTTGACACTTCCATACTGTTACTAATATTATTGATCGACTCGACTTAATCGTGTAGGAACCATTTAATAATGCAGCAAGTCGGAGGTCTCGTCTTACATTATTGAATGTTTACTCACAACAAACACATTCGACATAATTTCGAATCGATTTGCCTTATAAATTAATATCAGTTATAGCTATGTGAATTTGATGTAAGAGTTGTACCTAAATTGGAAAGTAGAACGCAAGCATCGAGAGGGATTTTCTCAAAGTTTGTCAATTTGAATACTTAGTCGGTAGAATTATGTCACGAAAAACTTTTCTGAAGACGGAAAAAGAATCACAATTATAACTTTGAATAAACAATTTTAATGTCAAATACGTAATAGGTAATTTATTCATATTAAAAATGTTCTTTATTGGTTAAAATTAGATGATTAAGTTTTGCGACTGTATGAAATGAATGTATCAGTAGAATTATTAAAGGGCATGATTTTGTAAATTCAATTAGTGTAAATTCGTTTCGGTAAACATTGAAAGCTATCAGAACTACACTACTATTATGTTACTTAATATCAATACAAAGTTTATATTTGTTATTTTTTAATTCAACGGATTGAGTACCCTTCTCAGGGCATGTGCCATAATTTACATAGTTCAGTAGATAGATATTTATGCAAACAGGACCTCTATTGAGTGCCTATAGTCCGTGGGCTAGTCGGCCTGAAATTAGAAAATGGTATCATTTGGGGGTACCAAGTGTCCTTTTTACAGTAGTTAGACATATTCATAAGGATGTTAAAAAAGTATGATAGACATCTCAAAGTGGTAGCTAATAGGCATACGGGCTATTTCAAGATTTCCGTTGTATGACAGTTATGGTTAAAATTAGGAGGTACAAATTTTCCTTTTCACGGCTATTAGGTAAGCTTATAAAAACGTCAAAAATGCAAGATTGCCATTTATATCTTTTTTTTAATACTGCCAACATGTTATATACATCAAATTAAAGCTTATTAAATACACTATCTTTAAAAAAATATTTAATTTTTCTAGCGTCATGACTACTTTGTAAAAACACGACACAAAAAAAAATCAAAATCACGAAATTTTCATTTTGGTCATAATTCATTATTGGTTGGTTTTAGCAATATGCTGTGTATGCAAAATATGAAGCTTACCGATATGCCTTTAATTTTGTTCAAGAGAGTAATTAGATATATTTAATAGTTCTCGAGATATACTTGATTTTGTAAAACTTGAGATCCACCATCTTTGATTGGCCCCCATTTTTGTTAGGTAGCACTTATAAATGGCAATCTTGCATTTTTGACGTTTTTATAAGCTTACCTAACAGCCGTGAAAAGGAAAATTTGTACCTCCTAATTTTAACTATACCTGTCATACAACGGAAATCTTGAAATAGCCCGTATGCCTATTAGCTACCACTTTGAGATGTCTATCATACTTTTTTAACATCCTTATGAATATGTCTAACTACTGTAAAAAGGACACTTGGTACCCCCAAATTATACCGTTTTCTAATTTCAGACCGACTAGCCCACGGACTAATAGCCATGTTGCCAATTGTTATTGCTTACCGGGTAACATAGTTTTCTTTTTCTGTCTGCCTTTTTAATTACGACAAAGACAGTAAGTGCGTTTAGTTCGCAACTAAGTGTTGGCATCTTGAATACGCACCTTTTACTTTAAGATTTTTTTTTATAAATTTCGTCATAGATAAGTAGGTAGTGGATGAAAATTCAGTTTCATTGGAAGTAGCTTAGTGCACAGACCCTTCTTCACAAATCATGGTGTGGGATGTTCACAAAGCCTTTTTCACGTCTGATGATATTTATACATTTTAAGACTAAGTCTTATGGACGACACACGAAAAACATGATCGTGAACTTAATTTGTAGAGTAAATGGTACAAACTTAAATTGGCAGATTTCATTGCATGAGGTAAGAACGCTTTTAGAATAGTTATTAAATTACACGTGATTATGTCTAACTACTAAATAAATATAGAGTTTCATCTGTCTTTTTAAACTTTAAAACTTTAGAGCAACCTAAATAAAAGCGCTGCGAATATTAAGATAAAGAAGGTATACTTGACTAAATCCTGATTAACTTTAAGCTTATGTATTTGTTGTTAAAAGCGATTGTATAAATTATTTAGTTAGTACCTATACAAAACTAAATTATGTTGTTAGTTGTAAAAACGACTTCTGTAATTTTAGTTCTGGATTCCTTTGAATGTGCTTACCTACGTTTCTATTATTTGGCATTAAATCGGGAGTATAATTATTACTATCCCCAATTAACAAAGCCTAGCTTCAACTTTACAAATGACCTTTACATACTCCTACCTAGATTAGACAACCGCTTTTATTTTTTTAAGGATTGTTATTTTCATTGCTAAAATAGAAAATCGTGTGATAAAGTCTATTGCTAAAATAGAAAATCGTGTGATAAAGTTAAATGAATGTTTATGGGACTTCTTCGATACGGCTTTAATTATGTTTTACCTTGTGAAACAAATATATCGAATACGAAATCTAAAAATCATAAAGGTGTAAACTTAATGTTACTTATGTACATAAAATTAAGAAAGTAAATCTCTAATCTAGATAGAATACCTGCCGTAATGTTAAAGAAAGATAAGTAATGAGTACCTATTCAATAATTCGCAGGCTCCACATAATTACATACTTTTACACCTGATGCTCCACGCTCCACCCTAGCTGCCGGTCTAAAAAATATTTTGATGTTTAGCAATAGTTCATAAGATGATTCAATCCCTGACGCAGAAACTTGTAAGAATAAATCTAAATTAGGTGAATTGTGATAAATATTATCTGACGAATTTGTCATTAAGAATCGATAAATATTGATATATATGTATACTTAGGTACCTCTTAAGGATCATCAGAAGTTTATGTCATTATTTTTTCTTCCTAGTCGCGATTCTAAACAAAATGAATTCCACACAGCTGAAGTTTATAACATGCGTTTTTCTTCACAGTCATCAGTTCCACACAATCTTGTTTCTACCTAGTCGCGATTCTGCACAATATTATTACCACACAAAAGACATTTTTCGCACGAGTTTTTCTTCACAGTCATTAATTACGCACAATCTTTTTTCTACCTAGTCGCGATTCTGCACAATATTGTTGCCACACAACAGAAATTTTTCGCACGTGTTTTTCTTCACAGTCAGCAGTTCCACACAATCTTGTCTCTACCTAGTCGCGATTCTGCACAATATTATTACCACGCTACTGAAATTTTTCACATACGTTTCATACGATTTTGGCCTATTTTTGACCCTTCCCTCCCCCATGGTGATATTTGGTGACATTTTCGGGGTACTAGCTATAATGCTGCTGTTCAGCAGAGAGTAACAAAAAATTACACGTGATTTGTCCGATGATCCCCGCTCCCCATGGTGATAATTAGTATTTTTCTTCATCCCCCTTCCCCCTATACAGTATGACGTGATTAATGGACAAGCCCTAGGTGGGAACCTTTAAAGGTGCGACCGCACCAATGCTCAAAAACGGAGACGGTACGGAATCGCAGTGACGCATCATGGTATGCCCCCCAGACCGATGCTCAAAAAAATACGCAGACGGTACACACAGCAGCAGAAAAATTATATAACTTACTTAAGTGAGTTATGCTGCCCTGGTACTGATTCGATTATATAATTTTCATTACCCACAACATTTCAAAGATAGGTTCCAAAAGCTGTATTGCTAGCCTAAGATCATGCGCGCCTGGTACCATATCTTATACACGGTGGAATTTAATCGGTGAACAGGAACCCATTTTTCTAATTCAGTAATCGATGGCGGTCACGTTTATGTAGTACTTAAGTGGAACCAAGTTTTTTTTTTTTAGCATAACAAATTTTTATGTTGAAATTAAACTTTAATTAAAATTTATTGTCACCCTACTAATGGTTTAGTCTGAAAAGTTTAATACCTCTTTTCAAACTATCAGCCATGCATCGCTCTTATTTTACATGGGAATAGAGTCTATCGCAAAAATTAAAGCATGTGAGTGGTTATTGCTCATTTATGTTTTAAGTTTCTATGGCTGATAGTTTGAAAAGAGGTATTAAACTTTTCAGACTAAACCATTAGTAGGGTGACAATAAATTTTAATTTCAACATAAAAAAAATTTATGCTAAAAAAAAAACTTGGTTCCACTTAAGTACTACATAAACGTGACCGCCATCGATTACTGAATTAGAAAAATGGGTTCCTGTTCACCGATTAAATTCCACCGTGTATTTAGATAATGCATACGAAGCCATAATGGCCACTTTGGTTTTGATCTCTATTCACTGCTATTAGGATTCAAAATCATCATCATCATCATCATCATCAGCCTATGATAGTCCACTGCTGGACGTAGGCCTCTCCTATTAACTATGCGTATAGACGCATTAGGAGGTAAATGCCCATAATCGCCACGCTGGGCAAGCGGATTGGCGATCGCAGTAATGTGTCCACTATGATGACGCTGCTGCCCATCAACAATTTTTTATTAAATAATGGTAAGTGACACTTCAATCCCTTAGTCGACTCTTACGACACCCGCAGGAGGAGTTGGGGCGGTGACAAATTGTATTCTTACTGACGATTGTATTCTCACCACAAGGATTCAAAATGTATATGGGTTAATACTGTGCAGATGTAGAATCGCGACTAAGTAGAGACAATATTGTCTGGAAATGATGAATGTGAAAAATGTATGTTGCGTGGTATTAATACTGTGCAGAATCGCGACTAGGTAGAGACAAGATTGTGTGGAACTGATGACTGTGAAGAAAAACACGTGCGAAAAATTTATATTGTGTGGCAACAATATTGTGCAGAATCGCGACTAGGTAGAAAAAAGATTGTGTGTAACTAATGACTGTGAAGAAAAACTCGTGCGAAAAATGTCTGTTGTGTGGTAATAATATTGTGCAGAATCGCGACTAGGTAGAAAAACGATTGTGTGGAACTGATGACTGTGAAGAAAAACTCGTGCGAAAAATATCTGCTGTGTGGTAATAATATTGTGCAGAATCGCAACTAGGTAGAAACAAGATTATGTGGAACTAATGACGGTGAAGAAAAACGCATGTTATAAACTTCAGCTGTGTGGAATTAATTTTGTTTAGAATCACGACTAGGAAGAAAAAATAATGTCATAAACGTCGAATAATCCCCTCTTAAGAGTATAAACCATTACAAGATTATGTCGCGCAAGTCTGCTTTCTGTAGTAATTCGACATGAAATTGAGTTCCTTCTCGCTTTGGTAAACGACAAACTAGACAATTGTATTTCCGTAACATACGAGATAGTCTGTAGCGTTTTCGTCTCAAACATCTCATCAAACGTCTCAACATTTTAAAATACAATACAATATACATTTAAAACAGCCTCAGCTTTTGTCAGCCTCCGTAGCCTAGTTGATATTGACCCTGCCTACGAAGCTGGAGGTTCCGGGTTTGAATCCCGGCGAGGGCATTATTCGTGTATTTATTTATCACAAATATTTGTTCCTTGGTCATGGTTGTGTATGTATTTAAGTATCTATATGTATTTGTCTATTATATATATCGTCGCCAGGTATCCACATGACAAGCCTTAATTGAGCTTACCGTGGGGCTAAACCGATTTGTGTAAGATGTCCCAATACAATATTTATTTATTTAAAACTGGTTGCTCGTACAGTACCCGGCGATAAAGTCTGCACATCGGTCTTTGGAAAGAGACAAATAATATTGCATAAACGTCACATTTGTTAGAGAGGGACAACGCTCTAAAAAGCCGAGTCTCTTTCCGGAGACCAATGTGCATACTTTACCGCCGGGTACTGTACATATAGAGAGTATTTATGAAGAACTTATTAACGAAAGCAAATGTCAACGTTTTAGTTCTCATGTCTGCTGTCTAGTTAGTGTTTCTAATCGTTTAGTTACCTGATGTAAAATTTTCTGGTTTTAAATATTAATTTCAGGTACCTACACCACTGCATCAAATTTGAAATTTTTAGATGCTCATTCGACTAGAAGCACTATACAGGTGATATTAGGTATGAATACGAATATACATTATCATTAACATCGACAAAGAATAAAATAAAAAGTGGAAAAATGTTATTTCAGGGTACCTCACCCACACGTAAAGAGGGGGAGTATATTTTCTTCGTTACAACCCTAAAGTGTCACATAACGTTTTATAGATACTTTAAAAAAGAATACGGACTCATTGAAATATTCTTTGATAACTTGATTATTTTAAGTAATAATGATTTAGCGAAATTGAATGAAAAATAGTTTTTTTCTAAATTTTTTGCACAACTATCAAAACAAATTGGAAGATGAAAGTACTGCTTCGATGCAAAATATAACCATCTTTAGTACGTTTTCCATCCAACATACCTACCGTTTTCGAGGAACAAGCTAAAAACTGAAAATTAATGATTATTCGACATGATTACACCAAGTAACTAAAAATTAAAACGTATTTCACACACTTGGGACTCATCATCAGCCTATGATAGTCCACTGCTGGACGTAGGCCTCTCCTATTAACTATGCGTATAAACACATTAGGAGGTAAATACCCATAATCGCCACGCTGGGCAAGCGGATTGGCGATCGCAGTAATGTGTCCACTATGATGACGCTGCTGCCCATCATCAATCTTTTAATTACAAATAATGGCCAGTGACACTTCAATCCTTTAGTCGACTCTTACGACACCCGCAGGAGGAGTTGGGGTGGTGACAAATGTATTCTTATTGCCGTCACCACACGGCATACACTTGGGACTAAAAGTAGATAAAAAACAATTTCCAGGTTGCTAGGAATCAATCCCACAAAACGTTTCATTTAGATCGAATTTTCTTGTCCTTATACAGTGATATTAGTGTGGGTGGGTAGTAGTTCCGTTACCGCAATTGTGAACCCATAACCCCGAATATCAGCCGCGTCCTTTCCAATATAAGTTTGTATTTGTGTTGAGCACCCGATTCAGATCAAAGGAAATTAGCGACTGGCGTACCGTCAAAGACACGCGGGACTATGTGGTCTACATATATTTGTATTTATAGTTGCCCTATATAGTTTGCTTCTGTAAGGACTATCAAATGTTACTTTTATTTTTGTTCTGAGGCATCAGTCATTTTATCTTGATAGCTCGTTAAATAATCAAGCATTCCGTGATTTCAATCAATACGTAAACGCACACAAATTGTTTGCTGAGATCGCGAAACGTCCGGTTGACGTAACTATAAGGCTGCGTTTCCACCAGAGATGAGCGAGGATGTGTTTCTATACAAATGACACCTATTAACTCGAGCGAGGTATCATTAGTATGAAATATGGAAACACATCCTCGCACATCTCTGGTGGAAACGCAGTAAATATCGAAGAACTGGCGACTTCCTCGCACAACGCATCCGTATTGCGATATAGTGCGGAAATGTACAATGCCACAAGGGCCAATCTTAGATGTAGGTTAGGTTAGTTAGATTTAATTTATGTACCTATATAAATTGTACAGTTTAGGAAAAATTAATTTCAAAACTTGCAACTCAAACTAACACAAATCATATACTACTAATAAAATATATCAAATAAGCACCTTTATAAAATTGTTTTTACTCTATTGCCCTTTATATTTTGTGCGAACGTATTTAAAAAACCATATCGCACAATCTTAACGAAGGTTTCTGTGTAGGTACGCAAACATGACACCTACGTTCAGCGTTATCGTACCTAATTAAATCAAGTCGTATTTGAAAGCCAGAACTTCAGAAGGATTCTGCACTCACAATAATGAACAAACGTTGGAAATACTATATAATAATATTGCTTATTTAGTGAGTTTTGATTGCCAACTGACGAAATCGCAAAATGGTGACAAATGCATACTACAAAATAATAAATTGATTCGATAGTGACACACGCTGACACCACGTATGATAGGTATTTCATCCCCCCTCCTACTCTTTAATTAGCTGAGTTCGTGTTCTGAAGCGAGACTCTGCCAAGTTACATTCGGCTTAGAAACTTGGCAACGGGCTTGTTTACGATATATGCAACTTATTAGCGTGCCGAATGCCTAGATACCTTTGACAGATACGTGGCATGTATTGGTTCTCCAAGTTTGCTACGTTGGAGTACATATTAAGTTTAGTTCCGGGTAGGTTTGGTATAGGAAGACGCCTAATATTGCTATACTGAGTGATATTTGGGTCGTGGAGCAAGAGGGAACAGGTTCTACGGACGGTCAAACTGAGCAACTTTGACTATGGATACAACCAAGAAATCGTGAAAACAAAAACTAGTTATTGGGTCAAAAATATTTTCGTTTTCTTATTTTGTGTCGCTGAAAACGTGACACAGTGGTGATTTTTGTATGAGACGATGATCTGTTTTCATGGATTAAAATCAAGCGTGTAAAAGAAATACAAGTGCACCGGATTTTTTTTATTTAACTACTTAGTCGAAACAGTAAATAAATGCGTGAGAGAGTGGTATGAAACACGACAACGAAAAGAATTTAGACCCAATTATGATTTAATTTGATACTTAACTATCAATGTAGACTTTACCTTACTACTTTGATTTACTTACATATTCTTATAATCTGGAGTACCTACGTCGATCGTCGATTTAATTTTGTATTCGACCAGGGAGCTACCACAATCTACTAATGCGATTCAGTTTAGGATCGCGATTACTGTATCAGTTCCATAGAATAATTTAAGTGATCATAGCCACTCACTTGCTTTGATTTTTCTCTCTTTATGTCTATGTAAAATAAGAGTGATGACATGTAACAAAAGCTACATGAAGCAAGTGAGTGGATAAGGCAGGTTTTGATAGAGTAGGAATGTGATGGCGTTTAACAGCAAGGTACGCCTATACATCTCACGTGCCTTTACTTTACGAGCAAACTCTGTAAAGGGTGACATTAAGGTCGTGGAGCAGAAGCAAACAGGGAACTTGAGACGATCACGCCGAGCAAGTTTCACTATGGATAATGGAGACAGTCAAGAAATCACGATTTTTTCCTAATTATGACTTAATTGAGTAATTTATAGTTATATACAATTTCACAGTTACAGTTACAGTGTACAGTTGTTATTTCACAATAACAACTGTACACGAATTTTTTTATTATACGTACGAAATTCATCATGCATAATGCATAGGTTATATTATGAGTGAAACAGACAGAGTGTCAACAGACGATGAATAAAAATACTGCCGACATCACTGTCGGCAGTATTTTTATTCATCGTCTGTTGACAACCAAAACTCACTAAGTAACAAATACCTACTTGAAATAGAGATCGTATCTAAGTTCTGATTCCATCCTGACATAAAAGGTTGCTAAGAGTAGTGACAGTTTTTATAGTCAGTTTTGCTTGTCAGCCAACGACATAATTATTCTTTTTTTTCTCTTGAATGTACTCAGCTTGTAGCTTGTTATTGTACCTTCTTAAACAAAAATAAAATAGGAGATTTCACCCTGTTCACTCTCGCTCCAGAACCCTGATGCTTCCCAGCATACATTACATACATATAGAAACATAGGTTAAATCGTTTGAGAGTATGTTGTTAAGACAAAGGTATTCAAGGAAGACTGAAGATGTTAACTGAGTTAGCATTATGATATCTCTCTAATATTTGAAACTTGGAAAAAACACTTACTGTACTTTTCTTTTAGCCAAAATGGGTCTTTCTGACATCACAGTCTGCAGAATATGTGGCGAGGAAGAGGAGACAGTGAAACATTGATGTGCGAATATCACGCCCTCGGCCTCGCCAGACAATGGAAGAAAGACTTCGGTCCCAGCCATCTGGAACCGAAGTCTTTCATCCTTCTGTTAAGGGGATCAAAACGCTGCCGCTAGGGTCCATCCTCAAACATAATTGAGTTGATAGAACAATCCCTGGGGTAGGCGAAACAGGGGGCAATTACACCAAAGATCATCTCAATGGGTCGAAGTGTATCCCACCAATACGATACTATACTTTTATGTGCTTTTACATGTTGTCGGAAGAAAGATTTGTATTTCGCAAATTCACTAAAGCCCGTACGTACATTTTTGTGTACACTACTAAGTTCACGTGCTTTCATGTGTATTTATACAAACTACATGTAGTTTTGTACGTCTAAAATTGTAGCTATACATACTATTAGAATACTGTGACTATACAGCAAGCAAATTTGCATAAGCGACCGTCGGGCAGGATACACGTTTCCTTTTCGAAGTATCTCTGAGAGTCGTCCTCGCTATCTCGCTGTAGCATCTTTATTTATCTTTGTATTAAACTTTCCCTCTATTGAGTTTATGTAAAGTCCTCAAGCGGTGAGGTAGAATTTAAATATTGGTTTACTCTAAAACCTTGGGCACTTTGTGAATAAGTTTGACTTTTAGATTGAGTCAGTAGTTTTATTTAAAGAATTGTCGGTTTTGAATTCAAAGCGTTAATGATCTTGATATTATATCGTTTTACAGTGTTAAAGCAGACAGTTGAGTTAACAGTAAGTACCTATCTATATCTAACTCTAGCATACAGAGCTAAATGCGTCCACCGCCTACGATCAAGAGAAAGAGTACGAGATTCTATTTCCAGATCAGAGGTTATTAAATAATGATATGGCGACGAAGATGGAAATTTATCCTCAACAATATCTTTATTTCATCTGAAATTGAGCAAATCAACAAAAAAAAAACTTCACAAGAAATCGAATATTATTTATTAATTTATTGAGCCATCCATTCAGCCAAGCCATGAAGGTATACCACGCACTCACAGCTTATTTCCGCCATAGTCACCGTGGTTGAACCATTACGCTAAGCTAAGCAGCACATGTTTGGTGCGACAGCATGTCACCGCGAGATAGACTATCCGTCCGTTTTTAGGGTTCTGTAGCCAAAATGGCAAAAACGGAACCCTTATAGATTCGTCATGTCCGTCTGTCCGTCTGTTACAGCCGATTTACTCGGAAACTATAAATGCTACAGTAACGAAATTTTAAGGATATGTGTTGTATGAACCGCTATAGGATTATGATACTAAATTGTAAAAACAACCACAGGGGTGGGGGCCCTCCATACATGTAACTGAGGGATAGAAACATTTTTTTAGTTGTATATAAGCGTGTGGGGTATTAATAGAAAGGTCTTTGAAAATGATATGAAGGTTTATAAATCTCATTTTTATTTAAGTAAATCGTTTTCCACTATGATGACGCTGCTGCCCATCATCAATCTTGTAGAATGGTCAGTGACACTTTAATCCCTTAGTCGACTCTTACGACACCCGCAGGAGGAGTTGGGGTGGTGACAAATGTATTCTTACTGCCGTCACCACACGGCACAGTAGTGGACACATTACTGCGATCGCCAATCCGCTTGCCCAGCGTGGCGATTATGGGCATTTACCTCCTAATGCGTCTATACGCATAGTTAATAGGAGAGGCCTACGTCCAGCAGTGGACTAACATAGGCTGATGATGATGTGATGTGAAATCGTTTTCGAGATATCAGCTCTCAAAGTCTGAAAAATGTGTCCCCCCCTCTATTTTTTAAACTACGTGATATAAAATTCTAAAAAAATATATGTTATGCACATTAATAAACTATATCAACGATTTTTGGTTTGATTAAATTATCTCCTATAGTTTTTGAGGTAGGTTGATTTAACTGTATTTTTAAATAATAAATTGATAATGATACGGAACTCTTCGCGCGCGAGTCCGACTCGCACTTGGCCGGTTTTTTATTAATATACCTAGATACTTAGTAAGACATGGGTACCAACTATAATATATATTGCGGTAGCATAATGTCGCACCAATCATGTATTAAATGAATGGTTGTGACGATAATTGTAAAAGAGATAATTGTGGCATTTCCTTTTCTAACCCAGCATTGAACCTGTCTATGCCTCAGCCACGTGATCATGGCAGACCACCCACATGTCTGACAATGGTCCAAAAAGACCTTAGACAAGCTTATATTGACCCAGACGCCACACAAAACTGTGCTCAATGAAGGATGCAGACAAGGAGGGCCGACCCCAAGTAAATGGAAGTAACGGTCTAAGAAGAACAAGAATTGTGGCATTTAATTTATGTATTTACATAAATGTTTGCGCAATTTATTTAATTTAGCTTTTTATATTTAAACCAAATTACAATTTACATAGGTAAATATTTTAATTTCGTTTGAGTTCATTTCTACGAAATTTATATTTTAACTGAAAGCAAATATTTTGATTGCGTTGTGAACGATATTTAAATTAATTGCACTTTGTAGTCTAAATTAAGTTATAAGAAGGTAGGTATACAGCGTGGGTATTTGATACGGGCGAATAATTAATCCAGCTATAATATCTGATCCTACGAGTCGTATAAGATAACTATTTCGTTAAATTTTGTTGTTGATTAGGTGTAATGATTTTTCTAAAGTACAACCCAGCAGCAATGTATGCCGGCCAACTGACATGAGACTCGTATGACGTTTAGATACTTATGTCTACTTTAAGTAATGTGGCTACCAGTGGATGCAATACATTGCGGGCTCAATTATTTTGTATGAAAAAAAAAAAACCTTAATTTCTAAAATAAATTTATGTAAATAGGTTCCCTAGGTCCGATAGTAATCGCCACTAAAATATTCGCCCGTATCAAATACACACGCTGTATTGTTTTTCCCAAGCCACTTCAAATGGCGAGCTAGAATTATGTGGGTATTATACAATATTTATATTTACAATTATGGAGTTAGCCTGTAATTAATATATTCTAGGGAATCACGTAGGCATTAAAAAAATAATCCATGCTATACTACTACTTAAATTTATAATATTTTAAATAAATAGTAAGCAATCTGTTATATTAGTCCCGCTTTATAATAATACTCCCCCACGGCCGATTCGGCCACGGTGACTGCTGTCGACTCCATTGTTATCTTTGGTGTGCTCGCATGTGGCTCACGTAACCAATCTTATTGATAAAATTACGTGAACACTGCGGGCATGTGAGCACACCATGAATGTAATGATAAGATATTGCCGCAGGTGGTCGGGCCTTCAACTCGTCGCGCTTGGCATCAAGTTCCAAGCGCCGACGAGTCTCAAAATCGGTAATCTTCTTATGTATTGCAGCGCGCCATTCCGTTCGTACGGCTGCCTGCTGCTCCCATTGCGAAGGCTCAATAGAGCACTTTTTCATGTGTCGCTTAAGCACATCTTTATATCTGAGGAATTGGCCGCCCTGTTTCCGCTTGCCCTTCTCAAGTTCGGAATAAAAGATGCGCTTAGCGACACGCTGGTCGTTCATCCGCGATACATGGCCGCACCACTGCAACTGACGTCGCATGAGGTATGCCTCGATCCCAGCCACATTTGCTCTACGTAGAACCTCTGTATTCCGAACACGATCATACCATCGGATCTTCAGTATCTTACGTAGGCACCTGAGATGAAACCGATCCAGCATGCGAATATGGCGGCGATACACGGTCCATGTCTCGGCAGAATAAAGGAGATTAGGCAGCACGACAGCCATGTAAACGGACACTTTGGTTGCTAGTCTCAGGTCATGTGAACTGAAAACCTTCTGATCTAGCTTGCCAAAAGCAGCCGCTGCAGCCCCGATTCTATTATTAGTTTCCGCATCAAGATCGCACTTAGATGTAATCGTACTCCCCAGATAGCGAAACTTGTCAACTTGCTTTAACTGGGCCTCGCCGAGCCTGACGACCAATGCCTGTTGACTGTGAATGTCCAGTGACATCACCTCAGTCTTCTTGACGCTGATCTTGAGCCCGAATTTGTGGCAGGACTCGTCAAAAACGGACATGAGGTGTTGCATGCCCTCCGGGGACTCGGAGACAAAGCACAAGTCATCTGCATACATGATCTCTGTGATCACTGTGTATGAGACTTTTGTGCGTGATTTGAACCTGGCCAGATTAAAAATATTGCCGTCTGTGCGATATCGGACGCGAACACCTTCGGAGCAAGTTAGTAAAACTTTCCGGACTACAACCGAAAAATATAATGCGAACAAAGTGGGTGCTAGGACGCAACCTTGCTTCACCCCACACGTAACTGGGAAGAAGTCTGATTGATCTCCGTCGACAGCAACGCAGCACTCCATATTATCATGTAGGAGTCTCACTAGTCTTACGAACTTCTCCGTACACCCAAGCTTACTCAGAACTACCCAGAGGGCTTCACGGGGCACACTGTCAAATGCCTTCTCAAGGTCAACAAAGCAGAGATACAATGGGCGACTTTGTTCTCTGCTTTTCTCTTCTAGTTGACGCACTGAGAATATAGCTTCACAGGTGCCCCGGTCTGGCCGGAAGCCAAACTGGGTCTCTGGGAGCAGCTTTTCAGAAATGTTCATGAGGCGGTTCAGTAAAACTCTAGCAAAAACTTTCCCGGGGACAGATAACAACGAAATACCACGGTAAGAATTGCAATCAGAGCGGTCACCTTTGCTCTTATAAAGTGCCCTGATGCGTGAAACTTTGAAATCATGAGGGACCTGTTCCTTTTCCCATATAAGAACAAAGAGTTTCCACATAGCTAAATGCAATTCCTCACCGCCGTATTTAATTAGTTCTCCTGGTATAAAGTCGATGCCAGCCGCACGCTTGTTTTGTTGCTGAGAAATGGCAAGAGTGACTTCATCACATGATAGTGGCTCGTCCAGCTCAACTGATAGAGGGAGCTGCGGTATTGATCTAATGTGTTCCAGGTCAGCGGCTCTATCCACATTCAACAGGGTGTTGAAGTGCTCTGCCCACCTCATCAATACCTCATCCTTACTTTTTAAAAGGCCCTCACCACTATAGGGCTTAAGAGGTACTTTTATACGAGACGCGGTATTCGTAAGGTTTCTGATTTCATTATAGAATTCCCCGAGCTGGTTGGTATCTGCGAGCCACTGAATGTGATGAGCCTTATCCTGCCACCACTTGTCCTTCGTTTCCCGCGTTAGTTTTCGCAGGCTTAGGTCACTCTGCCGCATCTCTGCGGTGCTTCCACCTTGGATTGCACTTTTATGATGCTGAAGTAGACGACGGTGTTTGCCGATAGCCTCAGTAAGGACCGCATCATTCTCATCAAACCAGTCCTCATGCTTACGAACTCTTATGCCCAAAGTGGACTTAGCAGAGTCTAGTATATGAGACGATACACTCCTCCAGACATCATCAACATCACCTGTGTTCATGTCTACACCCGAAATTTTAGTGTTTATCGCTTCAGCATATAACTTCCTAGCCTCGTGGTCATTGAGTCTATCTACATTCAAACACATAGGTTTTGGTCTCTGTGACCTACGAGGACGGAGAAGACGGAGGCGCAACTTTGTAACAATAAGCCTGTGGTCAGTCCAGCAGTGAGCACCACGCATTACACGGGTGACTTGGACCTGGGAAACATCTCTTTGCCGCACGATTGCGTAATCTATCAGATGCCATTGCTTGGACCTAGGGTGCATCCACGTATTCTTGTGCTTGGCTGGTAGCCTGAACATGGTGTTCGTAATCGCCAGATGATATTGTGCACAAAGGCTTAACAGCAGCTGTCCGTTGCTATTCATATTCCCAACGCCGTGTTGACCCAAAACTTGTGGCCAAGCATCGAAATCGCGACCAACTCTGGCATTGAAATCACCCAGCAGAACTATCTGCTCTCTGGGAGGTACGCCATCGATCGTGCTAGCAAGCTCTTCATAAAATCGATCCTTGACGTCATCAGATTTATCTAGCGTAGGTGCATAGACACTGATGATGTTAAGGAAATTATTGTCATTCAAGTGAAGGCGCAACGTGGTGACGCGGTCCGAAACGTGTATGGGATACTCCTGCAATTGTTTGACTAGCGTGTTCTTGATCGCAAAGCCTACACCTGATCGTCGAACTTCAGAGGATGGGAGCCCTTTCCAGAAGAAGGTGTACCCTCCTCCGTGCTCTACCAATTGCCCTTCGTCAGCAAGATGCGTTTCGCTGAGAGCAGCCACATCTATATTGTAGCAACGAAGTTCACGAGCAATAATTGCTGTTTTCCTCTCCGGACAGGCATTGGTTTCACGATCCAGGAGAGTTCTCACGTTCCACGCGCCGAGTATCATATTAAGGGATGATATTTGTTTAAATTGTTTGTTGCGTCGACCGCGAATTGGAAGATGCGAAGACAGCCGCGGTTACTACCATCTTTACGGTTTGGGGTGAGCATTTGTTTAGGGCACCTTTTCTAGCCCCCTCCCTGGCTGAGCAGGGAAAGCAGTGCCTCCCTGAATAGGGCTGCTTTGTTGCCCCTGGTGCTGCCGAATCCTTTCTGTCTCCCCGGTGTAGAATGGAAACGACCACGGCATTATACAACACCCCAGAAGCCGCCTGTGTGCAGGCCTCAGACAAAGCCCAGTCTGCATCGGACTAGACCTCTCTACTTCAGCCCATCGCCACAGGTCTTTAGTTAAATCGGAGTCCTAGTTCGGAAGCAGTCAGTTGCGCAGGATATATTAATGTGCACAAGTGTGCGCGCAATACACAGGTGCACATACTCGCCCTCATCCTTCTTGACCCAGTGGGACGGAGACCGTAACGACCGGAGAAAGATTTGGACAGATGTAATAGTACGAATGTGGAAAATGTTACTAAATGACAACTTTTTCACACACACTCCCTTAATCGCCTTCTACGATACCCACGGGAAGATATGGGGTGGTACTATTCTACTCTACCGGGCACCACACGGCATAACAGTTTATCGTAGGCGTCACTTTGGCACTAACATACTGTTTGTGTTGGTTGAATTAAAACGTGGCGGCAACAGTGATAAACGATAAGCACAAAACTGTCATAAGCCTACCGTCGACAAAAGGTATTAGGCACTGGTCTCACCGCGAGCTACAAAACTATAAACTATCAACTCGCCCAGCTATCAGCTATCACCGCCGGGCGAGTATCGCCGTGTCTCTGTTGTTTACACGGGAGTGCATATCTTCTGTTTGTGTTTATAGCCGATAGTTCATAGTATAGTAGCTCGCGGTGAGACCAGTGCCTAATACCTTTTGTCGACGGTAGGCTTATGACAGTTTTGTGCTAATCGTTTATCACTGTTGCTGCCACGTTTTAATTTTATGGACGGTTCCACTAGACCCTACTGGGTCGGAAAGCACGTCATCTGACGTATGAGTATGGATCGATCTGGGCCCAGTACTGACTACTATGGGCAGACTCTTAACCTTTAAGTTTGAATTCAATTATCACATATATTCATAAAGTACAGTCGACGTCAAAGATATCATTACAGTTTAGGCGCCAAAAATATATTTACACGACATTAATGTCAAGGCAATAAAGTTGTGTAAATATATTTCTGGCACCTAAACCGTAATGATATCTTTGACGTCGACTGTACAACTATATTCCAACAAGTAAGTTTTTAGGTTTGTTTACATTTGTTTAGTTTTCTACTGGCGAAAACTGTCTTTTCAAGTCAGAATACGCTGGTCTACACAACACTGAGTAAGTTTACCGCAAACTGAATGTAGCTCAATCAACGCGTTGATCAACCTGGAATGCAAAATTAGAATGACGTGGTCGACAGTGTCGACACTACAGTACTGGTAACAGAGTCCGGTGCGAGTCGGGACGTCACCGCTGTGACCGGGCCGGAACTCTGTGAGTGGGGTTTTCAATTTCCTGCGGTGAAACAGGCTGTAGTATTTTTAGACAACAACCACAGAGAATGATGTTGATAAGTACTTGCGCTTTAAACTTTTTAAATATTTAAGCTAGCTGAGTAATGTTAGGTCAAAAGACGTATATAATTATATTCTAACACATAATAAATAAATAAAATAAATATCTTTGGACATCTTACACAAATCGACCTAGTCCCACGGTAAGCTCAATTAAGGCTTGTGATGTGGGTACCAGGCGACGATATATATAATAGATAGATACATATAGATACTTAAATACATAGACAACCATGACCAAGGAACAAATATTTGTGATAAATAAATACACAAATAATGCCCTCGCCGGGATTCGAACCCGAAACCTCCAGCTTCGTAGGCAGGGTCACTGCCAACTAAGCTACAGAGGCTGACTAAACACATACCTAATAGTTATTTATTATATAAAATTCCAGTTTTTCAACCACTCGCTACGCTCGTGACTCAATTTTGGAATCTTTCGCTAGCTCAGGTTTCAATATTGGCACAACAACTTTGCCGCCAAGAAGTGTAATATAACTTTTTTCCCCTCACTATCGCGAGGAAATATGATTACAAATCTCATCCAAATGTAAATTAACTTAAAATAAAATATTTTAAAATAAAAATAAAACCGCCTTCAAAAATTCGCCCGAACTAAAAAGTAAAAAATAAAATTTATTTCCTACTTCTTAGGATTTCCTACCCAAACCTTTAAACCTAGGTATCCTACAGGTATCCTACAGATTTCTTAGAAGTCGGTGCCAAGCCAAATACGTTCATAGGTATATACTCGTATTAGATAGAGCTTTGTAACTTACTGTCAGTCCGATTATGTTGTTATCAACAGAATGATCTACCTCAGTCATTTTGATTAAAGCATAACCGGTGTGACAGTAAGTTCTATGACTTGACTATAGACAAAAATCTATCAAATACGGTCATATACTCGCGAAGTGAACATATTTGGCTTGGCACCGACTTCTAAGAAATCTGTAGGATACCTGTAGGATACCTAGGTTTAAAGGTTTGGGTAGGAAATCCTAAGAAGTAGAAAATAAATTTTATTTTTTACTTTTTAGTTCGGGCGAATTTTTGAAGGCGGTTTTATTTTTATTTTAAAATATTTTATTTTACGCTTTTTAGTAGTGTAAAATCGTTATTTAGTATGCACTGCACTGTAATAGGCCAGAAAACCTGAACTGGATAACTTAAATATTCAAAGAATTATCCCATTATCGAGGAGATATACAGTGTATCATCAGTAGGTATGAATAATTTCAAAGATTATAGGTAACAGCCTTAGCATGTCTATATTATTTAAAGAATCACTAACCGCTAACCAACATGTCATAACTACTAAGCAAAAACTTGAATAGATCTCAAAAATGTATGACAGTTGTTACATTCAAAGAATTACTTAATCGTTAAGGAGTTATACCTTTCGTCATCAGCTCACCAATATGAGACTATGACCACCTAAAGGCAAATACTCAAATACCTTCCAAAATATATGAACTATGTTATATTTAAAGAATTATCCCCCAACTCCTAATCTCTAAGGAGTTGTACCTTCCATCATCAGCTCACCGACATGAAAGGATGACCACCTAAACGCAAATACTCGAATAGCTTCCAAAATACATGAAATATGTTATATTTAAAGAATTGTCCCCCAACTCCTAATCTCTAAGGGGTTGTACCTTTCATCATCAGCTCACCAACAAGGCTCGGATACCGGTTAAATTTTCAAACCGTTATCATGTACTTGGCGAAAAACCTTTTCTTTTCGGTTTCGTTCGTCAAACCGGTTTTTATAAACCGGTTTTTAGGGGAACGTTAAATAATGTTCTTGTTCGATTAACCTGTTCTGAACTTTATAAACCGGTTTATTCAAGGACAAACAAACGCTGATTCATTTGGTTCTGGATTTGTATCGAAACATCTACTGCGGGAAGGACGTGTACCTAATTCGGTTCAGTGCAACAATAAGTTGGATTGTTAAAAAATATACGATTATAATGGGTAACTAATTAAGTATCTACTTACGTTTAAGTATTTTGTTGCAATTAAATACATAAAAGTGTGATTGTATGCGACGTTATTTACATTATATTAATACATCTGTTCGAGAGATGAAAAAAGTGGACTGTAATATTGTAACGAGAGAAATCGGAATGAACCGTTGGAAAATTTAAATTGAAATACGTTAGGGTGTGGGGGAGCAAGAATGTTGGTGCCTGTTAAAAGAAACGTGAAGTGAACAGATATACAGCGGAGTGATTGGATTACCTTCCGTGCCTGATGCTGGAGGTTGGATCCGTAGCTTCGCTGTCCGCTGTTGGCGCCGACCGGGATTCTCCTGCCAACTGAAGTCACCTGACCGTTACCTCCAGAGTCCAACTTAGCTTTGGGTCCGCTCTTCGCACTCGGTCGTGGGGCTCCTTGCACTCGCTGGTTTGATGTATGATGAACTTGCGTGTGAATGGTGTTTTAATTCGAGAATAGAATCTACGAGAGCGAAAACTGTGTCGACTCAATGGCGGTTTGAAATCACACTGCCTTTTTGTACTAACGAGAGGGGAGGGGAAACGTCAAGTTCAAACGTCACGTTGACAGTAGAGCCATTATACAAATAAAAATAGATTGCTATGTTGCAAACTTGAACATTATCCGCCTACCAAAATACGACAGTGTTTTAACCCAGAGAATACAAACGAAAAACTAAAAACTAACTAATACAATACGAAAACGACACAACATATTTATAATAAAAGTTAGACGCTAATACCGTTGCCGTGCGAATCTCGCGCTGAGCGACCGCCTACCATCAGATGATCTGACGCGAGAACGAAAGGGCAAACGAGTGTCACGACAAGAGCGAAAGTTAGCTGTACTACACGAACGAAAGCACCTTTGGAGTCTAGACCATAAACAGGAGTGCGATAAAGACGACAGCGTAGTGATAGGCGGCCCGACGACAAGGGTTACAGTGACAGCGACAGAAACGGAGAAGGCTAGCCCGAGAACTAGAATGAATGTGACAACGAGAACGGGCGTGAAAGCAAGAGCAGATAGGCAAGCGATAAGGGAACATAAAATTAAAGCTGAGAGGGATTGAGGCTGACGATAAGATTGAGCACAAGAAACGAGAGGCGAGGCGAATCGGGGGCGAGAACAAGAACGAGAATTGGAGCGAGGTCGAGAGTCTGAGCGAGAGCGAGAATCTGAGGGAGAGTAAAGGTCGGACCGAGAGCGAGAATCGGAGCGAGAGCGAGGATCGGACCGAGAGCGAGGATCGGACCGAGGGCGAGAATCTAAGCAAGTGCGAAAATATGAGCGAGTGCGAGAATCTAAGCGAGTGCGAGAATCTAAGTGAGGGCGAGGATCTAAGCGAGAGCGAGAGTCGGAGTGAGAGTGAGAATCGGAGGGAGAGCGAGAGCCAGAGAGAGAGCAAAACTCAGTGCGAGAACAAGAGTCAGTTCGAGAGTAAGGAGCCACTTCAGCGGTGGCAGCACCACCCATCAAGAGCCACCCGAAAGCACTGTTAAGGGCAGTCGGTTGATCTGGATCCCCATGGACCAGTCCAGGGCGCCGCGACGAAGCGAAAATGCCAGCACTCAAGAGCATGTCGACAGGACCCGGGATGTGAGGAGACGGATCAGCTAAATCCAAATCCCTAATGTGTTGCCACGACGATAAATCCATATGCTCGGCTGGTACGTCTGGGCATATAGTAGGTAACACATAGGCCTCTAACGAAATGGTCACATTAGGGCGACCACTGGTGGGTGAAATGACACATGACAAGGTACCTGCAGGTTCAGTTGTTGAATGACCAATACCAGTCACAGCATGCCTACCATCCTTGAACCGCAGACCTAATCTTTCAGCACAGGCTTCACTTAAGAAATTACAGCCACTAGCAGAATCCAGTACAGCTCTAATTGGAACAAAGGTCCCCTGAACATCCCTAAGACACACATAGGCTGTCGAAAACAAAGGTGAAGTTGCCATGTTATATGCAACCATAGTTAGCGGGTTTGGAATTTCTACCTGAGACTTTGAAAAACTCGTATTACTATTTGCAGCTGAAGCAGGTGCCTTTGCATTATTAAAATGAAGTAGAGTATGATGGGAAAATCTGCACTGCTCACACCGCTGCTTCGCTTTACAAGACTTCACAGAGTGTGACCCCGATAGGCACAATATACATAAATTATTCTCCTTGACACATTTAAACCTACTCGCCGGGTCAGAACTTAAGAATACAGGGCAAGAAGTTATGCTATGTGTCTCACTACACAACACACATGTTGTGGCAGACACAACCAAAGCTGTCTTCCCCTTAGCGCCAGGCCTACTTTCACTAGGTTGAGCAACACTAGTCATAAACCCTGCAGCATCCAAAGCCCGATACCTTTTTTCAATAAAGTCCTGCAACTTACTTAGCACAGGGATTTCATCCGAGTTGTGCTCTAATTCAAACTGCTCTTTTGTACTTTTATCAAGCTTCGACCACAGTAACTGCACAAGCATGAAATTGACATCTGGTAACTTAAAGCCTTTTAATATTGACAAGTTTTCATTAAAGACCATATGAACCCGCTGCAGGTCACTAGTCCGACATCCTTTCACTGCTTCACATTGAATTAACTTTTCATAGTAGGTTGTTGCTATAAGTCTAGGTTTATTATATTGCCTATATAATGTGTCATATGCCAAGTTATAGTTCTCATCATTGACAGGGTAATTCTTTATCAGATCATACGCCTCATTTTGCACACTCGATAATAAATAATGCAACTTCTCAACCGGCGCAATATCCGTGCGAGTATGCAGTATAGAATTAAAAAGTTCGATAAATGATAACCAATTCTCAACTCTAGCATCGAAAGGCTTTATCTGTAGTTTCGGCAATTTTGGCATAACCAATTGTTGTGTTTTTGTAGTTGTATGTTTTAACTCCCTCACTAAGCGCGCTCTTACTGGCCTAAGTTTTGTGTCAAATAATGCTGTATGGCTACAGATTTCCCGGTGGTCACTTCGCGGGTTACAGCTAAGAAGCTTTATCTGAGCTTCGTGAAAATTCTGAGCTATCGAGCTCAATTCGCGTTCGTCACACAAAGCGAGATCTTCATCCGACAACATCTGCAAATATTCTATTCTCATCAACGCATAGTCCCGGGCAATCAGTAGCGGGTCAACAACCGCTTCAGACTCCCTTATATTGTTTATCACCGGGGCCCATGCTGAACAGTTGAGAATAATGAGAATAGAAGAAAACAACAACAAAAACTAATCGAAACAATTACGACGACAATGCTATTTTCATCCAGGGTGACACTGACAGTAATGGCAGTGACAACTGACATAAACGAAAGTGTTGCCAGGAATATTATTTATGACGGTCAACTGAATGAATGAGTAAATTAATTGTTAAAACACCACTACACGACCGACTTTCTTGCTTACCCACGAATATTTTTATAAATCCTACCCTAATATTTTTTCTCAAAATAACGACAGGTAAATAAATAAGTAACGGAATCCGATAAGTGACTACGCGAAAACAAACGATAAAACCAGAGGTCACTTATCAAAATATCCGGTTTGAAGAACCAAAATGTTCGAGAGATGAAAAAAGTGGACTGTAATATTGTAACGAGAGAAATCGGAATGAACCGTTGGAAAATTTAAATTGAAATACGTTAGGGTGTGGGGGAGCAAGAATGTTGGTGCCTGTTAAAAGAAACGTGAAGTGAACAGATATACAGCGGAGTGATTGGATTACCTTCCGTGCCTGATGCTGGAGGTTGGATCCGTAGCTTCGCTGTCCGCTGTTGGCGCCGACCGGGATTCTCCTGCCAACTGAAGTCACCTGACCGTTACCTCCAGAGTCCAACTTAGCTTTGGGTCCGCTCTTCGCACTCGGTCGTGGGGCTCCTTGCACTCGCTGGTTTGATGTATGATGAACTTGCGTGTGAATGGTGTTTTAATTCGAGAATAGTATCTACGAGAGCGAAAACTGTGTCGACTCAATGGCGGTTTGAAATCACACTGCCTTTTTGTACTAACGAGAGGGGAGGGGAAACGTCAAGTTCAAACGTCACGTTGACAGTAGAGCCATTATACAAATAAAAATAGATTGCTATGTTGCAAACTTGAACAACATCAATTGAAAGTATTATTTATAATCACCCTTTTATGTTTTTAATAAAATTAAGCTGTTGTATTTATCAATTGTAGTTTATCAACTAGCCTAATATTTGTAACAAAAAAATGAATTATTTAAATTGTGGATTAATTAAATAAGTACCTACCACTTTTAGTTCAATGCATATAATGTACTTGTTACAGACGTACATAGTCAACCATTTTTTACTGAAGAAGTTTCGGTTTCGGCCGGTTTAGGATTAAAAATCGTGTTTGGACCGAAGGTTCGGTTTCGGCAAAAAAACTGCCGAACTTTTCGGCAGAACCGAAACTATAAACATCGTACTTTTGGGTCGCGATCGGCTAACGTCGGGTCCGTCCGTAATAGTATAATTCTTAACGCGTATTTTCACAATTAAAAAATACATTGACAGATATATTGGTTCTTTTATCAAATTCAAATTCAAAATTATTTAATTCAAATCTCATAACAAAGATTCATAGGTTGTTAAAACATTAATAAATACTTATACTTAGGATTAATTAAGATAAGTGCCATTTTTTTTTTAATAAAATAAAAATACAATAACACACAAACAAAATTACAATATCAGCCAATCTAGTCGAGCAATGTCGCGAAACTGCATGTATTTTCCATAGGACACATTTGATATTATGGCCTAAATCGACAATAATTCAGAATTTTCAGAAGTAGGCAAGATTTGAAACACTGTTTATTAATAATTTCGCATTCTTTTTCTTTTCAATAAATAATATTAGAGACCTCAGTGTGATGTAACATTTTGGCTTATGCCACTTTTCTGAGAGAATTCGAATAAAAAAAACCGATACACTGAATCACAAAATCGAATACTTCCAAATACAACAACAAAATCGTTAAAAAGATCCTTAAAGCAGGGCATCACGAAACTTTAACAAAAAGCAAGCCTACCAACACCGAAAACAAATATAAACAATTATGAAAATGTGACATCGTCATTTGGTCCAAAAGTGTAAAAAACACTACTTTTGCAGTTGTAGTGGATATCATAGTGAATGAATTATAGGGAACTTTAATTAAACATTTTAGCATAAGTAAATATTTTTGTCAGAGTACCAATCCGAATGGACTTGGACTAGGATAGATATCAAATACATATATAGGTAATGAGCAAAGGATGTTTGTTAATCGTGATGGTGGTTGGTCAGTGCCACCTGGTTGGAAAACGGGTTTGGGTATTACGTCAATGGACAGTGTAGACGCCCCCTTATTAGCAAGTGATGTAGTGAGTGTTGTGTGCAACCCCCTTTATGACAAAAGTAACACTGAGGGTAGATCTTTCCTTGTATCGCCCCCGCCACCACCGCCCGCGGCCAGTAACCATTCTAGCAGGTCGCAGACCCGCAGTACGCGTCGGGCTTTGGCCGAGGGTGCTCTGAACGAGGACTCTCTTAATGGGTCGAAACATATATTGATTTAAACTTTCACGATTATCACTCATATTTTAAAGACAACCCGGTCTTAATTCTTAATTAATTGATGATGGTTCTTTGGCGCACACTGTCTATAGGAAGTCCACACACACAGACAGGTATTTGAACACTCTGTCTCACCACCACCCCCGGCAGCTTCAGTCTGTGGTTAATTCTCTAAAGAACAGAGCACATGACTTTTGTGACCCTGAATTTGTAGAATTTGAGTTATCGCACGTTCAGGAGGTCCTGAAGAGAAACGGCTACATAATGAACAGGCGGTAACCCAGACGAACACCGAGGAAGAAACATCAAGATGTTGCAAGGCGACCAACATTTTAGCCTTACGTCAGGGGTGTAACGGACAAAATATGTACGCTTTTGAATAAGTATTCCATACCAACCGTTTAAATGCCGTTATCAAAGGTGGCAGAGCATCTAAGGTCGCCTAAGGATGTTTTTTACCTTACCACACACCGGGCGTTTATAAAATCGATTGTAGCTGTGGTAGTTCCTACATTGGGGAAACCAAACGCACCATAGCGGAAAGGGTCAAGGAACATATCACGGCTGTTAAAAAGCGTCAAACGAATAAGTCTGCTGTGGCCGAGCATTTGTTGGAGTCCGGACCTAACCACTGAATTGAGCTCCATAACCCGAAAGTCCTCTCAACCGAGCGTATACATCATAGCCGAAAAGTACGTGAAGCTATTGAAATGAAGAAACATCGGAATTTTAATAAAAATGAGGGGCAAGGAATCTAGTCCGCGTGGAATCCCGTGATTTACAAATGTAAGCGTGGTGAAACAGCCATTTTAAAGCCATTGGATGTTGTGAGTGTTGTGTGTAGGCCTAGTGACAACCCTAGCCTAGAAGTGAATAATCAAGATCAAGTAAGTGCGGGTAGTTCGACAAACCCGCGCAGCTCGAAGGTGTTGATACATTCTCTCGTCAGTCTGCCTGCGACCACGGGTGTAACGTCATGCCCGAAACGTCAGGATATAATTAAACGTAAGTTTACGCGATTAAGACCCGTTTGTCTTTAAAATATGGGTCCAAACATGTCGAGCAATTGTCGACTTAAATACGTAAGTAACCCGGTTCGATAATATTTTAATATGTTTGACTCCACGTTAGTTGTAATTCTAAAATTATTTATATATGTAAAAAAGCTATCTGATGTCATTTTATTCGACCTTTTAATCACATTTATAAAAGGTTTCGGTTTCGGCCGGAACTATAATCAAATCCGAACCTTCGGTTTCGGTTTCTGGCCTACTACCGCGAAAACCGAAATTCGTAAATTTCGAGGATTTTTCTGTCACTCAAACGAAGGCGTCATTAGAATGAGACAAATCCTCGAAATTTACGAATTTTGTTTTTCGCGGTAGGGCCTAGCCTCTGTTTCGGCAAAAAACATGTTTCGGTCGGACACTAGTTATTAAGCAATAACTCAATTAAAATTCACCACGCAGATCAAATATTGACCGCACAAATGCACGGGCGCTTTCTCTACTAAGAAAACAAGTCTCTGCATGTCTTCGTTTACGCGGCGCAGCGGCGCGGCGTAGGTACCTAACGCCGCCCGCCAGCCATCGTGGATTAAACCGGTTTATTGAGGTTTATAGTTACGTTCTTAAAACGTTCGCGTTCTCCTTGTAGCTCGGAGTAAAACCCAAATAAACCGCTATTTACCGGTATTTTTTAAACCGGTTCCGAGCCTTGCTCACCAACATGAAAGGATGACCACCTAAAGGCAAATATTCAAATAGCTTCCAAGCCTTAGCATGCCTATATTATTTAAAGAATCACTAACCGCTAACCAACATGTCATAACTACTAAGCAAAAACTTGAATAGATCTCAAAAATGTATGACAGTTGTTACATTCAAAGAATTACTTAATCGTTAAGGAGTTATACCTTTCGTCATCAGCTCACCAACATGAGACTATGACCACCTAAAGGCAAATACTCAAATAGCTTCCAAAATATATTAACTATGTTTTATTTAAAGAATTATCCCCCAACTCCTAATCTCTAAGGAGTTGTACCTTCCATCATCAGCTCACCGACATGAAAGGATGACCACCTAAACGCAAATACGCGAATAGCTTCCAAAATACATGAAATATGTTATACTTAAAGAATTATCCCCCAACTCCTAATTGCTAAGGAGTTGTACCTTTCATCATCAGAATACCAACTTAAAATGTTCATGACTAGACGCAAATACTTGATTAGTCTTCGAAAAGAAATGAAAAATGTCATGTGTGCCTACAACATTTGAAGAGTTCCCTCGATTTCTCCAGGATCCCATCATCAGATCAGAATTCGGTGACAATGGGACCAACTAGAAGGTATACCCTTTCAAACAAAAAAAGAATTTTTCAAATCGGTCCACGCGTCTTCGAGTAATCGGGGAACATACATAAAAAAAAAAAAAAGATTTCGACGAATTGTTAACCTCCTCCTTTTTGAAGTCGGTTAAAAACATTTAAAACTCAATGTCAAAACGTGTCGTAGAGTAGAGTTACTCTTGGTACTTAAATTTAGCAATGGCTTACAAAGTCACCAATGAGAATTGACCAATTTAGGAGCATTCCATGAAAACATCTACTTTTTGTCGCTTACGACTCACTATGGTAGCTACCCTAATAAAATATGCTAGCTGTTAGGAAACACTGTCAATCTTAAAGCCTTGATATGTTATTATTATGGCGTAACTCAGCTTACTAATTTCATTTTTCAAAAGCTTTGAAAAGACAGTGTCGCTTACGACATGTTTTCATGGAATGCTCCTTTAGCATGTGAGCTCTGATTGCGCATGTTTATTCAGATCCACTTATTATACTAGGCAGTAGTGGGCCACTAGGCAGTAATTAGAGCAAGGTCAAATTACTTTGCTACACATGTGAATAAGATGCGTTTTCCCGCTCGTATTAAAGGATAAAAGAGCGCTTTACGAGCTAGTGAGGGGAAAAAGCTATTTAATGATCCTGTGTCATAAATTATGATTCGTAACATGGAAACAAATATCTCTGCCGACATTTTTGCTGTGTATTTGAAAGCAATATGTTAGCTGAGTAATGTAAGGTCGAAAGACATTTAAAATTCTGGTTCTATTTTTGTTCAGTTTTATTGTTGTTAACGAATGCATGGCTATTTAAGCGTAGCGTAATTTATTTATTAATAAAAGAAGAAGTTACTTAAAAGCTATTTAATTGATCCCGTATCATAACATAGAAATAAACATCTCTGCCGACATTTTCGCAGTATTTGATAGCAATAAGTGCTTGGAACCTATTACACAATTCTCGGATAAATATATCCCTCAGAACCGTTGGAGGAAGCGAGCCTCCCCGGCTTTTGCCCAGTAGTGGGACATCAAATTAGCTATTAAATATCCCTCAATCTCAGATCTCAGAGCTATCTGTTCTTTTCCCCAAGTACATAAAATAAAAGGACAACGAACATTTATCTGATAGACATATTTTTTTTTTTTTTTATACCACGTCGGTGGCAAACAAGCATACGGCCCGCCTGATGGAAAACAGTCACCGTAGCCTATGGGCGCTTGCAACCCCAGGGGTGTCACATGCGCGTTGCCGACCCAATAAGAACTTGTACACTCCTCTTTTGAAGAACCCCATACTGTAGTCCAACGGGAAAACCTCGGCAGGGAGCTCATTCCACAGACGGACCGTCCGCGGAATTATTATCTTCTTCATAGGTAATGATTTAAAAGTGATTTTTATTACTTGTTTTGTTGACTAGTGGCTATATTTTGATAATAAACTGCACTACATTTCAAGCAAAAGTGTCGTGGGACAAGATAGTCGAGATTCTATTCAGATTTGAAAAAAGTTCAGGGGAGAAATATAATTTAAGCCAGATTATGTACAATTAATACATGTCACATTACATTATCAGCTTATTTCAGTTCACTACCGGTCGTAGATATCTCCTATTACCTATGCCGCATTAGAAGGTAATGCCCATAATTGCTACGCTGGGCAAACGTAGCGATCGCAGGTTAGTGTCCTCTACGACGATGCTACTACCCATCAACAATCTTCAATGTGTATTGCAAACAATGACGCACATTTTTCCGATCTCTGGTGGTCAGTGACACTTCAATCCCTTAGTCGACTCTTACGACACTCATGGGAAGAGTTGGGGTGTTGGCAACAGTCAATACATGTAAAAATAGTTGATATCGGTAAAGTTGCAGAAATATTACAATATTCCTGGTACTTACTCATAGGAAACACTTCCAGGAACAGGAAATCCCAACTGAACAACCGACATCAATAATTGGAATGTACCCGCGTGGTGACGGGGCTCTAACAATATGATTCGGTTTTTCAATTTCCGACAGTCCGCTGTTGGTATTTTTAGAACGCAGCAAGAAATCATGTTTTGTATTGTCTGTAGGACTTGCCACTCCAATTTATGACTGAGTGTATAGGTAAGACGGTAAGATACTTGTGTTATTAACCAAATGTGCGATTGTGTATGATTTTACTCAAATATGGAACGTGCCCTGCCTTAAAATATCAAAATGTTTTGGAATTTCCCTGATTTCTCCAGTTTTTAGATTTTTTTCTACTTAATAGTTTCAAGGATAACCGCTATCGAATTATAAAAATTGTACCCCGCGCCTTGTAACTTTTGATCCGTGGGTCTGAAAAATATGAAAAAAAATATGAATATTAATGAGGCATATAAAATACTTTACAATATAACTAATGCGAACATAATCGGCCCAGTCGTTTTTTCATAACAGTAGAACCCTAGGCTGAGCATGGCCAGACATGCTATTGGCCGGCTTTTCATGGTTGGACTAGAAAAAGGGCAACATTAAAGATGAAGTCTTCTATAAACTCTGGAAAACATGTATTTTGAATTAGATGATATTAAAATAATCTTCGTATTTTAACTTATCGATACCTTTAGGCTCAAAGGGCGTAAACGCCATTTTGACCAAAATGAGTTTTTAATGCAGTTTTGTTCAGTTTTTTTTCTCTATCGATCTGTGTAGTTAAAACAACGAAATTCGACAATTTAGGGCATATACGACCCACGTATTTCTGGGAGATTTTTTAAAAGCAAGAGGCGTATTCGATACATTTACACAATTTTTTGTTTATTTAGGTAATAAGTTCAGTAATAAAAAAATAAAGAGGTCTTATAACCAAGTTGTTATAAAATGTTTATCATACAAAACTAAACAAGCTCATACGACGTAGAAATTATGCTACTTAATGTAGGTAGTATGACTCTAGTAGGCTAAATTAGGCTTATACGCCCGTATCCTTGCATTGTACATTTTAAAATGACTCATACGCCGTAACGTAGTAGGCATGCTGCGCCTCGTTGATAGCCCTATGTGCAAGATAGTATTCATGCGACGAAAAGATGTGAGCTGAAGAGAGTGATGTTAGCTGCCCGTCGTCATTTGTTTCTAAGGTAAGTTGATAAGTTTGTATTAGACTTACCTATTTTTTATATGGATGGGATTCGGAATAGTACGTTTATAAAATAGTTATTTTAATAATCTCATTACCCACTTTCTTGTAACAATACCTACCTGTACATATTGTCAGCGATAAGTAATTATCTAAACGGTAGCTAATAATAATAATATGTAGATGTTAGTACAGATTCTATCGTTTAGATTGGATGAATTATTGGTTATTAACTCTTACGAAATAATAGGTAAGTCTTTTTTCACAATATTGTTAAGTAGGTAATGTGATAATCTTCGATTACCGCGATTAGTTGGTACTCATTGAAATGAAACTGTACAGTTAATGTAATAAATTAATGTAACATATGTCAATGAATGTTAATGTCGTGGGATACGTTTTTTAGAGCTCCGACCAAAACTCTGTTTTCGGAGCTTTTACTCGTATTGAATGAGTCCGGTACTGTAAATCGGTTAAAGATGTTTCTTTCTATGCTGGTATCTGTTTATTTTAAGGCGTATCGCATTAGTACTTTAACTGGTTACTAATAAGGTCTGTGTGTACGCCGCGGAATTGTGTAATGTTTTGCCTCTTACGCCCTATGATAACAAAACTTTTTGACTTATACGCCCCAAGAAATACACAAATTATGGCTTTTAGGCTCGCTAAGTTATTTTATCATTTCAAAATTGCTTACGTACTATGTACGTACCTATACGATAGTAATGATTCATTGTCATTATCCAATTATAAAGTAAGAATGAACAGTTATTGCGTTATTAAAACTACAGTATAGAACCGAATGACCATCATTCTAAATCTATGTATACTTACATATTATACTGGCGTATGTTGTAAGTGTAAAATGAAAAGCATAGACAGATAATGTGATGGGAGACATTGTGTATAATGTGTATAAATTTACGTTCAATTTCAGTCAACATTTTTAATTCACAGTACGCACACTTATATTTTTTGATTCTGTGCGTTTTAAACATAAATTTAATTTAATGATTAAGTATTTGAAAAGTCTTCTACTCCATTTAGTATGTAATTAATATCTACATAATTATATGTTGGTCATTATAAAAAGAAAGAAATGCTATGTGAGAATAAAAGATCTTAAGTTGTGTCTATAGGTTTTATAAAAAACAAAAGATAAAGATTTGTGATTATTAGTCTTCTAAAAGCATGCTATTATATTTCATTTAGCAGTTAATATGTACTTATGTGTTGGTAATTATAAGGAAAAATAATACTAAATGAGAGTAAATGTACCTTACATTGCGTCTAGAGGATATTATTGAAAGAAATATATATTATAATAAAGATGTTGTCATTATTAATTGCTGTTTGTAAGAAGCTCATCAAAACTTTCATCTGGAGTATAGAATCATATGGGTGTCAAGCGTGGGCCATGACGAAAAAGGACAGAGAGATACTAGAAGCCTTGAAATGTGGAGCTGGAGATGAATGGAGAAGATAAGTTGGACAAAAAATATCACAAATGAAGAAGTGCTTAAAAGAGTGAATGAAAAAAGAAGTTGACTAAAGATAATAGAAAAAAGGAGAGGGAAAATGTTTGGTCACCTTATACTACATGACGCTTTGATCAAAAAACATAATAGAAGGAAAGAGAGGAAGAAGGAGACCTAGAGGAAGTTACATGAAACAAATAAAAGAGAAAGTAGACGTTGTGTCGTATAAGGAAGTCAAGGAGGTGGCTTTAGACAGAGTTAGATGGATACAGTTACATTCATCAGTTACGCCGACAAGAGTTGGTTTCTTAAATTTATGATGAATTGTTGTTTGTTTTACTGGTTTCATTTCGCATTTTAATCTGAGTTTTGGTAGTAGCTTAATTGTCCAATAACGACATTAACATTATTTTTATCCCTAGACATAAAAGAAAAATATAATCAGCAACAGTATAGTCAGTGTAGACATTTTTTTAAATAAAAGCAGCAACCTTTTAATTGATTGTAAGTATTTTTTTTATCTCACGGTGTATTAAACACCCATTCGGAGCATTGCCTATGTTATGAATGAGTTTATAAGACCAATTATAACTATGGTAATTGTGATATACGCCCCATTTAGACCAAAACTCAACCGTTTAGTAACCAATACTCCCTACATTCTTTGCATATTATGTGAAGTTTAAGGGCGTAAACGCCATTATTTCAAAAAGTTAAGGGAGTATAACACACCCTTTTTCTTTATTTATTCATTTATCCTAAATGATTGATATTCAAAATGTTTATCTTAAAAATTCAAGTACGTTGGCCAAAATTTAAGTTATTCTGCCAAAAAACAAAGAAGTTATGATTTTTTTCTAAAATACTTTTCTTTTTTTGCTTCTCCTGTAAAGTGGCAATTTGGCGTTTACGCCCTTTGAGCCTAAAGGTATCGTTATATAGACTATATTAGTGTACAAAATAATGTTAATCGTCCCCAAACAAAGTCACCGTACGCAAAGGTGAAGATTCCAAAATATGTAAAATTTTATCTTAACACTTCATTTAGAAAAAAATATATTTACAGAGAAAATAACAACCGTAGGAACAACTTAAACAAAAAAAACCTAACTAATATACATGGAAAATCTTACGAGAATTAGTAGATAGATAACCGCTGGGATAAATCAAAGATAATACATTAATAATATTTAATGTCGGAGGATCATAAAAGCTCTTTGTAGTTAGGTACCATTATACTCATAAATAATCACTCTCACTCAACTTTCAGTGCCTAACCGTATACGACGTATATTAAAACATCGTAGAAAATAAGTTAGTATTATTTCATAATATCACCATAATGTCAGGCTTATTATTGGCCCTCTGGTATATTTAAACCTCGTAGTCGTTTAATCTTTACCGAAGGCTCCCGATGTACTCAAATAATGCCCGACCAGCTATTTCTATATTTAAACTGCAGTATTGATTTAACGGAAAGTGCTTAGCAGGGAGCCAGCGTAACTGTTTGCTTAATCGACCAGTCTAAGATTTAATTACCCAATAATACCGTTCCTTATTTGGGTCACACTGGCATAACATGACACGGCTCTTATCGTATTCTATATTATTGTGTCCCATGTAGGGATATTTATCCCTACATGACAACAACTTCGCGTAGCAAGATCGATTTGTAATATGAGACAGTTAATAATTAATCCAACGTCAAGTTTGTAACGTTGGTTATGAATTTAGCAATTAAACATAATATGGCATAATATATAATTATGATGGTTGCGCTTTAATACGCTTTGTTTATCATGAATATCATGATGGATATCTCATTCCAATTAATTGTGTCCGTTGCATACAATGGATTATGATGCGACTTTTAAAACGACTTAAAAAAAGAAGGAGGTTCTCGATTCGATTGTTTTAGGGTTCTGTAGTAAACTAGGACCGTCTGTCCGTCTGTCTGTCTATCCGTAGCATAGCTCAGTTGCCGTTAGTATCTACTAGACATTTGCAATTTGGTACAAGTATAGGTACATATTTATTAAACTGGCAGAACGTGCTGACGAAGTGGTAGAATTTAAAATGTAGATAAAAATGGGGTACTTCCCCTAATAGTAAAGTAGGGATGATTTTTTGGCGGTAATCCTATAGTGTGGGATATCGTTCAATAGGTACTATTTCAAAAAGAATAAGTATTCCTAAATAAAGTGTTTTTCTAAGATCAATATTTATCGAAGCTCCACCACTGCTCTAACTTTAAAAAATATGAAAAAAATTATAAATGCGCTTATAAAAAGCAGCCTAGTCGTTTAAGGAACCAACGGAACCCTACACTGAGCATTGCCATCACCTAAGTATTATGTAAATATACTTGATACGGCTACAGTACGTACCTAGTACGCACGCGCATTCGCTAAGCCGCCCTACTTTTATTTAACTTGTAATGTTTGTTTGTTTGTGTATTTGTTTAGGCTAGGTCAAATCTTTGCAAAATGATTTCAATCAAATTTTTAAAGTTTTTTACGGTTACTTTTTTTAATAAACCGAGATCGTGAGCAAATATACTCAGGACCATTTGGATAGTCCAGGGTTAGGCCACTAATCCAAAGTTAAAATGATACAACTGTCAATATGAATGGCCTTTACCATTAACCCCGTGTTAGTAAGTAAACTTTTGACTGTAAAAGAGGGCCTAACAGATGTTGTGAACAATCTTTTGTGATGTGCTCATGTATTTTTCTTTAAACGTCCGAATTTATGTTTATTTTTCCAAAGTGCAAAAGATAGTGAAGTTTATTGAGACATTAACATTAAATTCGATGATTTCGTGAAAATATAAAGGCAATACAGTTATGCTGAAATGCTACTGATTTCATATTACATAATAAACAAAAATATGAACACTTTATCTGTTAATTACACTGTCATGTACAACGAATGTTGTGCAGTATTTTCCTAGAAATGAGAATATGAATTTAATTCTGTTTTCTACTTGATATTACTGACAACTGCTTGTCCCGTGAGTGGATGACGAGTGAGCGTACATGAGATAGAAATTTAAAATGAATTAATTACAAAGTTTCCTTCGCTTTCATGAGATGAAGTATAAATGGCAACATGTGTAATTGCAGTGAATTCTCGTGTAGTTAACGTTTTTGTTATAGGAAACTGCAAAGTTGTTAATTACACTAATTAAAAAAATTCAAAGATAAATAACAACTTGCTGTTATTTCTTCTTAAACCGGTGTAGTTTGAGTATTGGAGCATTCCATGAAAA
>JALPQI010002359.1:0-93048 GCA_025490895.1 Thaumatotibia leucotreta
GACATTATCTATGTTTGTACTTGAGGAGGCTGCTGGCATCGAAACAAACGCAATGTATTTTGTTTAATGAAAAAAATGACTGTGACTATGACTATGACATTCTCCTTCCTGGGGATTTAAACAGTTCATTACATTAGAAAGAATCGTAATTTTTCAGCTCTTATCACACATTCTTTTATCTGTTTTTGATCGGGTTATATCCGTTAAAACTGCATCATTTTTTGTCAAACTTGATGAATCAATTGAAAAATCTATTTTCTATTTTCTTGTGCCCTTTTTATTGATTTTACTGGCGTCATTCTGGGGTTGTTTTGTTTTGAGTTTGGTTACAGTTTCCTTGTAGCGTCGTTGGGTTGAAAGATTTTCTGTTTTTTCCTAAGACAACCGTTTTTTTTTTCTTCTTCTTTTTTTCGTTTTGAATCCTTGAATTGAATAGGTGCTAAAGACTAGATGATGTAGCACCTCTATTCAATTCATGACTCTAGGGGCGCTAGATTTTTTTATCTTAAGTATTCCGTTTTGTTGTACCTAAACGTACCTATACGTAGTTACATAAAATACATACCTAAATGTACTAAGTAGAAAGATAATATTGTTATACGTTAATAATTATCGATATATTCCTTAATATTATATCGGTGGCTGAGTACTAGATCCGTGAAATCCAGTGGTCAGCCGTGATAAAAAATAAAATCAAATGGGACCGACTACTGGGTTTTGTATCAAATTGAATAAGGCATGCCTAACTAAATTTGAAAATTTAAATTTAACGGTCGTAACAGTATATAACAATAACAAATAAAATATTAAATGAAGAACCCAAAGGTCAGCCCCCGGTGGCTGAGCACTAGATACTTTGTTGAAAACTAGGTATCCAGTAGTCAGCCCCCTCAATTCATTAGTTAGATCATGATATTTCCACACAAATACGGAGTAATCAAATAGATAAACTAATAAATAAGCGAAAATTTTACAGAAATCAATAACTTTTAACATCAATATATAGTTTTCTTCTCTTTTAAGTCAACACCACGTGCAGTCAAAAATATGGCTGACATGACACTACCGCTCTCGTCGACGAACACCACTTGTAAGAACGAATTTATTGCATCCCCTGATCCCTCGCTGTACTAGCCGCGCTACATACCAACAAATTGGGAATCAGAGCTTTTATTTGAGTGCCTGCGATTTGTTTATTCGAATAACCGTCCAATTCCCGACCAAAAAACGACTGAAAAGGCCGACTACTGGTTCCTGGCTGACCACTGGGGCCGTTACCCTATGAATTAATGTAACCACCAAATGACTATTTTTCAGGAGGGCCCAAAATGAATTTGACATTTATAAAGTATGTTGTATCTTTTAGTTGAAATGATGTTTATCTTGTTTGTTTTATTTTTGAGAGGTCCATTTGACAGACAGTTACTACCTGCGACCACAGTTGTAGTTCAGGAAATGGCTGGTGATTACGTTAAATATTTTAAAAAATTTAGAGATACGTTAATAATTTAATGAAAATCATCAAAAGTGGATTTTGTAATTTAGTGTAGCTCACAAATTGAAATCGAATTGCTAATGAGCCATACAATACAGATGGCGCTTACAGCATTGACATTTATAAACATATGGTGCTTATATTAGAAAGGACATATTTTGTATGTATGTACTTACAAATTCGTACTTACGTTAAAATATTGTATATAGTTTTTGAAACCTTTACACACGTTAGTAAAAAACGTAGGAACTTAATAAAATGGCAAAGTTTTTGTCAACGCAATCGACATTTTTTTCTGGATATCATTATTTTATATACATCGTTCGATAGAGCAGGAAATTTGCAGTCCAACGGTGTAGTTAACTCAATTTCGTCATTTTGGTGGTTACATTAATTCATATTACAACCGACGACATGTTCCTATTAATAACCAAGGACGTACCACCAACATTTTCTCCCTTACCTGATCAGAAGGTTCCGGATTATCCTGCGCATAAATGTTAATAGACACCGAAGACTGAGCCCCCTCCAGAATGATATCCTGGGCTGACGGATACCCCCCACTTTCACCCAAACGCAGGGTAAACTTCAACTTGTGGTTATAAGATGACCGCTGGTCGCCAAGGAACTGGTTGGATGCCAGGAAGTAGATCGTGTCTGGTCCTGATGAACGAACTTCTGCAGGGATAGAAGATAGTATTAGTCGTTGGGTCCAGGAGTTAGAAATTACTTGAGTATAATAAATTTCGGTTTAATCAATGTCTGATGTAGAGAGGTCATCGGTCCACCTTGTGGGGGGCCTACCCACGCTACGCCTTCCGGTACGTGGCCGCCACTCAAGAACCTTCCCGCCCCAACGGCCATCGGTTCTACATCATTGCACAAGGTGGACCGATGACCTGGTGAAGGTCGCAGGAGTCCGCTGGATGCGGGTGGCGCAGGACCGGTCATTGTGGCAATCTTTGGGGGAGGCCTATGTTCAGCAGTGGACGTCTTTCGGCTGATATGATGATGATGTAGAAAGTAACCACCTTATTTATAAACGTTTGCTAACTTAGCAAGCTGCTAAGTAATGTTTGTCCCTTTCGCTCTTATGACACATTTATAAGACCGAAAGGGACAAACAATACTTAGCGGCTTGTTAAGTTGGGAAACGTTTATGAATAAGGGGGTAAGTAAGAAATTCGAAATTATTATTTTATTTTTGTCTTATTCGAGGAGAACCAACAGTTTAACATAGAAAGCAAGAATACAAACAGAAAATTTATAATTATAGAATTTACTTACGTAGGTAAAGTAAGATGAGGTAATATGATACGGTTTTTTTTAAGAAAAAATGCGGGTTATTCGCGGATCGTCTAGAACGCAAAATGTCAAGTGTGTTGTTTTGCCTACATCGACTTGAAAGCAAATTACCCAACACGCAGAACGACAAGAATGCATTTTGACTACATTTGTCTTTCGTTTTTGCGAGTACAGTCACAAACAGTCAGTAGGTATAGGTAGGTTAGGTTCGTTAGGTATCTGCAAATGGCCGAAAGCCAGACTGTACAGAATAGGAGCCCCGCGTAAGCGGGGGTACGTTGGGTAAACTGCAGTTTAGGCAAAACAACAAACTAGTCATTTTGCGTTCTAGACGATCCGTGAATAGGTAACCCAAAAATGCTACAAGCAGACGCTGTGCCAGAAAGAAGACATTGTGTCTTCTAATCTGAAAACCGTTTCATCTTACCCCACCTTACTTTATGTTATTTTTGCAACAAATAGCCGACCAGAAAACAAGGCAAAGCGTCATCGAGTACTTTTGGAATTGATGCGCTGAGTTACCAAGCACGCACCAATATTCTGTATATTACTATTAAACAACAACGAAACTAGTCCGCTATTAACATATTTTTTATTGCCTAGCAAATGTAAAAAGAAACTTTAAAGTGCATTTTTAGCGATAGTTAGATTAATAAAATCCTTTTTTTGTGTATTAAGGCATTCAAAACATAAAAAAAAAAAATTTTTTTTTTGCAGATTTGACCAAAACTCATTTATCATTTTTTGCTTCTTTTAGTCTCAGGAATATGCTGTTAGAATTTTTCCCTTTCCGCGTGGGCACCTTGTATATCAGCGCAATAATTGTCAGCTACTCTAATGAACACGGCGTTCAGTTCCTAACCCCCTTATTCATAAACGTCTGCTAACTTAGCAAGCCGCTAAGTTTCTTTTGCCCCTTTCGTCCGTATCAATATGCCCAAAAGAGTGAAAGGGATAAACAATAATTAGCGGCTTGTTAAGTTAAGAGGCGTTTATGAAAAAGGGGATATGACTAGTATTTTTGCGCTAAGTTGCTACACATTTACCAATGTTACGTTATATTACACAGGGACGCTCGACCGGACTCGAGCGGACTGTCGAGCATCCAATATGCTCATTCACCCCATTTCCCTTAGCTGAAGCTGCAGGTTAGTAACACACTTACCAATATTTTGCGTATTTGCATTAAACTGCAACGACGCTGGTTGCCTCCTATCAGTCTCAGCGCTCCATTTTTCAGCGTCTCTGATGAAATGGGCGCTCAGTTCGTAGGACTGGTATTTTGGCGCTGAGTTGCACTGAGACGAATGGCCGAAGCAGAAGCAGGGGGTACAGCCGAATTCGTTTTCGAGGTCTAAGTTGAAGAAGCCTGGTTTGCACCTGAAAGGAAGTTTTGAATCAATGCCTAGTTTGAGGAAATCCGAATAAGTAATGACAGTTGGAAGGGGGCTTTTTAATGATAGTTTATCTGTCATCATAACGAGCTATCAAATTGACCTTCCACGGAATCGGTGGCATCGGTCGGATTGCTCTCGTTATATCTACGACATAAAATTAATTAGAAATAAAGCGTTATCAAAAACCTCGGCGTTTTTACTTGTTATCCTTGCTCACTTGCTTCATGTAGCTTTTGTTACGTGTCATCACTCTTATTTTACATAGACATAGAGTCTATCGCAAAAATCAAAGCAAGTGAGTGGTTATTAGTCTAAATTCTTTTTGGACAAATGGGGTATCAGTAATTGCACTGGGGTTGTCGTGAGGAGTAGAAGACTTACATTTCATCCCGGGTATTCTAGATTTGCATCTAGTTATTCTAGTCTTTTTTAACTTGCTCTCTTTAACTCCTCTCTTTAATATTCTACTTGACACATTACAATGCAGTCGTAGAACTTCGATTTGATACTATCTTAACTATCTTTTCTTAAGCTACCATACGCCATACATCGTCATACTTACTCTCTACACCTCCTTCCTTCAACATTCTGCTTGCATTGGCACACCCCTGTCACCGGATCGCACTGAGGTACGTTCCCATAACTGCCAGCATCATTGCAATCACAGGGCTTACACCCCGTGGCGGTAAAGTCGTAGTGGTTGGTTGCGCAAGCGTCGCATTTATCGCCCGTCACGCCAGGCTTGCATTGGCATTTGCCTTCGGCGTTGCATTGGAGGCTACGGGAACCTGTGACAATTTTGTACGGTTATTAGAGAACTATCGAAAGTGTAACCTGTTGGGGCTTAGCATATAATTGGTGCCACAGTATATCGCCGCGAGATAGATTATTCGTCCCTCTTGTGTTATTATCAGAGATCGGACAAAATTAAATGTGCGTCATTGTTCGCAATAATATGGACTTGACTCCAAAGTTGATTGTCATCATCATCATCATCAGCCTATATTAGTCCACTGCTGGACGTAGGCCTCTCCAATTAACTATGCGTATAGACGCATTAATAGGAGGTAAATACCCATAATCGCCACGCTGGGCAAGCGGATTGGCGATCGCAGTAATGTGTCCACTATGATGACGCTGCTACCCATCATCAATCTTGTAAAATGGTCAGTGACACTTCAATCCCTTAGTCGACTCTTACGACACCCGCAAGAAGAGTTGGGGTGGTGACAAATGTATTCTTTATGCCGTCACCACACGGCATAAGTTGATTGTATATTTATTTATTTAATCATTTTCAGAAAATTACCTTTTTGACACCGATAACTATAAAAACCTGAGTAAATGGACCCCACAAAGCTTCGAAATCAAATTTCAAGAAATTATTCATTCAATGAAATTTGGAGTCATGTCTACATTATTGCGAACGATGACGAAAATTTGTCCGATCCCTGGACTGATTATAGTTAGTAAAAGAAGCCAAGACTATCTCGCGGCGACATAGTAGTGCTAAGTTTACTGGATTCCATTAGTATGTTTTGTTTACTAGGTAATGTTTACTTACTGCTTAGGCTAGGAATGATGGGAATCACACCAGCATGCATAGCCAAAATGCCATTTTGCAATCATTTACGATAAGTCATCATCATCATCATCATCGTCATATCAGCCGAAAGACGTCCACTGCTGAACATAGACGGATAGCCCGAAGATTGCCACAATGACCGGTCCTGCGCCGCCCGCATACAGCGGACTCCTGCGACCTTCACCAGGTCATCAGTCCACCTTGTGGGGGGCCTACCCACGCTACACCTTCCGGTACGTGGCCGCCACTCAAGAACCTTCCCGCCCCAACGGCCATCGGTTCTACGCGGCGCAATGTGCCCCGCCCACTGCCACTTCAGTTTAGCGATTCGGAGAGCTATTTCGGTTACTTTGGTTCTGCTTTTGATGGTCTCATTTTTAATACGATCACGCAGAGAGACTCCTAGCATAGCCCTCTCCATTGCATACGATAAGTCACGTGACTATAAAAATGTATGAAAATGGTCGCGCGACTTTTTGTACGAATCTGATATTCTCACACATTTATTACAGCTTATCGTATACAACTGCAAAATGGCATCTTGGCATCATATGCAATGATCAGTGACATGCTCGTATGGATCATTATTTACCTAAAGGGTGCCTTGGGTTAATTGCGAAAGTAGTGTAATTCCGAAAATCACAGAAAGATCACTCGTTATTACATCTTCTTAGGGTGAAGACACATTTATCAGCATGCGTACGCATTTTGCCTCATAAAATTGGCCGTTTAGTATGAAACTTGTAAGCATGCGTACGCGTGCGAAAAGCTGGACGCGGCCCCATACTAAACTGACATTTTCTATAGAAAAATGCGTACGCATGTTGATAAATGTGTCCTCACCCTTAAGCGTCTTCTTTCGAAATTATCCGACGTTTTTCGACATTCGGAATTATCTTAGTACACCCAAGATTCTAATGCATTTACGATGCTGACGCCTATAGCGTAATTTTCTGTTATAGTCAAAGATCGGATGAATTTGCGACATTCTTAGTGACTTAGGTACGTCATTTTGATGACATTTAAAATGAGATGTCGCACAAAAATCCGATCTCTGGTTATAGTGGACGGTGAAAAGTATAAATAAATATCATATGAAATAAAACTATGAAAACGGATAAACTCGCGTATACACGGTGTTACGCGAGCATTGCATTTAACTATGCATTCTAGACATCAAAATAAACAAAAAATATTATGAGACCTAATATCAATTCCACCAAAACAAAAGAAATTTTTTTCCTTTTTTTAGGCCGATTTGAATACTTTTTAATTTTTCCAGTACTTTTTATCATAACAACAATTTGTTTAAATTATTTATTTCAATTGTTTTTTTTAGGTAGAGGTTATTTCGTCAAATCTATTCGTATTTTTTGATTGTCAGGCAAAAGGTGTGGTAATATTAGAACACATTGTGGTAGCATTGTAATCCAAAAGAAGTTAAATGACGAGTTACGTCGAAAAACTTATTTCGAAAAAAGGTTGATTATCTCTGAAACCAAGCCGAATCCAGGATATTTATGTGACATTAAAGATTCTAAATATGGTCAGGAATCCAGCATTAAAATCTTTCGGAATGCTGACGTAACACCGTGTATTATTAACTAATTTTAACTTCATTCCGACCTAACACTTTAGTTTAGTTTGTGGGTAGTTTTGCACTTATCTTTCTTATTTTGATGGAGGTAGATTTATGAAATTTCCTCCATTGTCAGTCGCCCGCAGACCACGAACCCTGTATAGTGTTCGAAACGACGGAATGAAGTTAAAATTACCTAGTCAATAGACGCGAGTTTATCCGTTTTCATAGTTTTATTTTATGTGATATCTATTTATACTTTTCACCGTCCACTATAATAGAAAATTACGCTATAGGCGTCAGCATCGTAAATGCATTACACTCTAGGGTGTACTGAGGTAATTCCGGATGTCAAAAAACGTCGGATAATTACGAACTCTCGCGGTAACCGAAGAAAATATTAAATATCATATGTTGACTCACCAGTAGGGTCACAATTACACGGCAGGCAAATGTCTCCCTGCGACGAGAAATAGTTCTCTCTGCACCGCTCACAATTCGGGCCGTCCCTGTTTTCAGCGCAATCTATGCAATGGCCCCCATGGCCTGTGTGCTCGTATAAATCCTTGTCGAAGTAGCACTTGTTGGAGAAACCGTTGCAGTTGCACGCTGGAAGGATAAACTGTTTTAGCGACACAGTTTTACGGAATATGTATTTGAAAAGGATGTTTCGAAAATGAATCATTTAGAAGGTTGCTATTTTGGTAAACATAGGTAAATGTAGAACCGTCGCGTAGCTTGGATTAAAATAGTTTACGTAAGTTCTTTGAATCTGCATTCATTATCATTATTTTGTCTGTATGCATCATTGCTGAATGCAAGATTAGTTTTTTAGAATTATAACTACAACGTGAGACTGAAACATATTTAAATATGTCGAATTAAATTGTAACGTACGTAATTGTACGTGGGTAACTATTTTCGCAATATTATGCAAGATTAATGAAGTAATAAAATAATATAAGTAAAGAATTTTGATAAAATCTAGTAAATGTGTAATTACATATATTTTAATTAGATTCAAAGCTTGCCTCGAGCTTGAGTCAATTATTTATATTAAAAAACACTATTTTTCCTTGGAAAGAACAAACAGACCTCAATCAATCTTTGACATGGTATATTTTGTCCCTTTCGGTCTTATCAATATGTCTCTAATATGTATCCATAACAAAAATTAAATATAACACAACCTTCAAAATTGTTATCAATTGAATAAGTATAATATTCAATTCGCTGGCAGCAGTACTATTTATATTCATTAGGATTTAGGTACTTAAAATACATGTCGTTTATACTATTTAGATGTTAAGTGTGTCACATTAACTAAAATTCTCATGGAATAAAATCAATATTTTTCTTCATTTTTCAAATCAGTAGGTATCTAAAAAATATGTGACATTTCAATAAAATGGTGAAATAGATACTCAAGTCAAGATCGCTTCTAAACAATAAAACTTATTGCTAAGAAGCGATTGCTTCTAAATAGCCTGTAGCGGAAACAAATAAACAAACAAATAAACTTGGCCCCGCAGTCAATTAAATAAAACACACACACTCTTCGATATCAGTAAGTAGGTAAATAGGTACATTCGCAAAGCTTTTCTATACTTGTTTAGTAGTGATAGAAATTAAGTACCAAACAGTCAATTATAGGTTACACCAGTAGTAACAAGTTAAATAGATAAGTATTAGTAGTTCCTTTTATTAAACGAACTTCATAGCGGCATCTTTCCAGCTAAATCAATCGTGTCGTTACATAAGAACACACGCTAATAAATATTTCTCAAACATTTTTTAAATAAATAAAAGGTAACAGCCTTTAAATTAATAGCATTTAATAAAAAAATAAAAGGTAACAGCCTTATTCATAAACGTCTCCTAACTTAATAAGCCTTTCGCCGACACCCTTCGCTCTTATAGACATATTGATAAGACCGAAAGGGACAAAATATACTTTGCTAAGTTAGACGTATGAATAAGAGGCAAACCTTTGTCGTTGACCGCAATTTCTTTAGGCATTTTAGCTAGCACTCATTACGACAATAGTGACCCCAAACTGAACAAGGTTACATCAATTCGTTGCCAAGTTCTTATAGCTGCCTTCCAACCATCATCAATTCATCAGACCAGGGTGCATAGCCAAAATTCCAATCGCTAACGCTCAATCGAAAATCGTGAACAAAAAGCAACTAACTGTCTCTGTCGCACTAATAAGAAATAATGATAGAGGAAACTACGATACGCTAATGAACGTTAGCGATTGGCAAGGTCAACAAGGTTTATTTTTTCTATGTTTTCATAAGAGAAATAGTCTCTATTGACAAAGTGGAAATAAGCTTCACACTTCTCAGTTATTCACTTATGCTTTATTTATTTATTTATTCAAACAAAACATATACAGCATGACAGTATAAACTAAAGCACTGTACAATTTAAACTACACACAATATTAGATAAAAAATATCACTGTCATTCATTACCTCGCATTAATTCAGAAATACGCTACACACATTTGCCCATCGGCTTGCGAACAGATCACATTCAGGTGCCCATGACAGAGCGCGTTCAAAAATCTTAAAGCTCGAATAAGAGGAGATCTTTGGCGAGCCACAGTACGCGATGTTGCAATCGGAAGAAGGACATGGTTTCTAGGCCTAAGATCTTGCTTAGGCAGGAAAGGTATAGACAGCCGCACTACCTGTGCTACTAACTCAGCATGCTTAGCCAAGTTGCCAATCGCTAACGCTTAGTCGTCAATCGTAAGCAAAAGGCAGCTAACTATCTTTGTCGCACTAATATAATAGAGTGATAGAGAGGGAAAACTACGATACGCTACTAAGCGCTACTGATTGTCTCCTGTTCGTTGCCGCCGCGATTTGGGCTCTACTTTTCACTTACGATCAGGTGGAGTGGAGCCACTTTGTAGTGACAACATTTAAAAAAAAAATGGGCAACTTGGCTAAGCATCCTGGGCAGTTGGAATCTCCGGAATGACGAAATAGCCTCACCTTTACACTCAAAGACGTTGGTGGTGGTGGCTCGGCCCCACGGGGCGTCGTTGTAGGACTCTCGGCATCGCTCGCAAGATCGACCTGCAGTGTTGTGTTCGCATCTGGAAGATGAAAGAATTGTAAGATTTTCAGCAAAAGGAGAATTCGACGAAGACACTTAGGATGTATACTGGGGTAATTCCGAATGTCAAAAACCCCTTGCTCTCCGTCCATTACCAAGTTACATAACCAGCACTGGGAGAGCACAAATAATTCCTACTTCAACCGGGTAACGTAGTAGGAATTTTCTTTCCTTGAACAAAATCGTGTGCCGGTTATGTAATAGGAAATAAATTTCTTAATACAGTACCAGGTATTGGTGTGCGAATATGACTGCCTCGCACGTAACCATCGTTAAAATGATGAACAAGCAGGTTTCCTAGCAGGAATTTACCATTAGAAAACCAACGTTTAAGCAACGGTTAGAGAGGAAATATCAAGATTTAGTTTACTCCTTTAGATTTCTGTATAAAATATACACGAACAAAGACTTACAATCAGTTTCTTCAATCTACATTCATCACATTTTATAATGTTTTATACCTATAGTAATACTTTTGTATTAATCCTTAACTGTAATCGACGGGAAACAAGGGTCAAAAACACCGGGTTATTCCCAAAGGAGACACTTAAGATGTAATTACGAGTGATCTTCCAGTGATTTTCGGAATTATACTCCTTTCGGAATTATCCCAAGGCGCCAAACTTTTGTTTGCACGATATGGTATTTACCTGTATAAAATGTGCTAGCTGGTTATAAACACACTCAATCCTACAGCCTTGATCAATATGATATTATTAACAGTCATTTCTCCGAGCGTATCAACCGCCGTGACTTCGGTGGCAACATTATTACCCGATTTCCGCGGGTATCTCATACATTTTTTGGATAAATAAGTATTTGTCAACTACGTCTACCAATATATCCTAAAGTTCTTGCATCTCTCACGGGATTCGTGAGATAAGGCTGCCACCGAAGTCACACCGAAATGCCCTAACCCTTAGGTGCATATGGTATCACACATTTTATTTCTGAAATGACTTATGTAAACAATCGATGCCAATTACTTAGAACTGTTGCTCAGTGTGACAGTTGCAATTGATTACTTATTTCGACATATGTCATTTCGGTCGTATCGTTTTTGATACTGTATGCACCTAAGGGCTAAACAGATACCTACTCAGCTTCCCATAGATATATGAAAGAGAGAGATTTGTAACGAAGCGAAATTGTAATGAGTCTCGGTGTCTCCGAGGCTCCGAGGTCGGGCCTTTGCCACGCTGTGATTGGCTAAAGCGCTACCATATGATGCGGCACTAGAGAGGAGGCTACGTCGATAAATTATTATCCATAGATATTTGATAAGGCCGGAATATTAAGAAAAACATTAAAATCGATCTATCATTTACAGTGGTCGGATATCCCGGTGCAACAAGGGGTGAACGACCTCAAACATTATACTAATATGGATATACCACGGGATTCCACAAAATTACATCCAGTAAAGTTTAGTAATATTTTGTAACACAAAATAAGTGCATGGACATACAAGCGTTTATTATTATGGGATTTCGACAATTATTTTAAAAGATAGGTTATACATTTTATTTAATATTGACCTTAGTACCAAATAACTTTTTGGTATGAATATTCTTAAATAAAAGAGTTTAGCTTTAAAAATAGAAGCTTTTTACTAAGGCACAATAGGTTCCACTTCTAGAAATTGCGAACGTAAAAAAAACAGAAATATCATATAATACACGATTATTTTAATCCGTGATCATGATCAGGATTAAAACAATATCCATACCCAGTCTAAATTAAACATTTTAGGTGAGGTCTCCCGCGGATACCTCAAAATTTTATTAATTTAAAGTTAAAGAAAAATTGTATCCAATAACCACTGAATGGTACATGGTCTTCCTGAGGTCATCAATTAAAAAGTCCTTTCCACTTCTACGAATGTCAGTGGAGAAAATTTGTAAAGAGACACTTCAGAATTAAAAGAGCTCGTGATCCTGAGTCGAACAAGCCCAAACTTGTCCGAATTAAAAAAAAGTGTTTTGAACAACGGTTTGTGAAAACGCCCAAGGATCTCGTTTATGTTCGCAATTTGAGCTGCCTTTTTAAGTATATAAACCCGGGAATTTAGGTCATATCCATATTAACTTTTCTACTTGATATCCCCTGGTGTTGCACCGGGATATCCGACCACTGATCATTTAATAAGAAATAAATACAGATTAAAATTTCGCATTGGACGATGTATCTAATCTTTATAAACATTATGTTATCCGTCGCGCCCTTGTTAGCGCGAAAATACCGGCCGTCCTAGAGCCCAACGGTCTGGCCAGGGACGATGGCAAGAGGCCTGACGGAATGACGCTAGTGCCCTGGAGCATGGGCCGGCCGCTAGTTTGGGACACCACCTGCGTTGACACTCTGGCGCCGTCCCATGTTTCGGTCACCGGCGTTGCTGCTGGCGCCGCGGCATCATTAGCCGAAAGTCTCAAGCGCCGCAAATATGCTGCTTTAGGAACCAGCTACATATTTGCGGCGTTTGGTGTGGAGACCTTGGGGCCATGGGGGCCAAGTGCACATGGACTTTTTAAAGATATAGCGGCTCGCCTAAGAGAGACCTCAGGCGACCAGAGGGCTGGCCAGTACCTTGCACAGCGTTTAAGTATAGCTATACAACGGAGGAATGCGGCCAGCCTTCTGGGTACCTTGCCCACTGACGGCGATTTAGGCCAATTTTTTTATTTATAGGTAGTTAAGTTAAGTCCTTATATTGTTTGTTTTCATTTTATGTCGTTTAATAATAAATTAGAAAACTTTTTTCTTACTTTCGTGTCGGATCTGATTAGTAAATAATAAACTACAGAATGTCAATTATAAACATATATTTGAATATGAACAAAGCAATTTATTAACGACATTATCTTAATTGTGGCTGGGAATCACATGAACTAATAATTATTTAGACGGTTGTACCCTTAATAAATATAATGTTATCAGCCGTTTCCGCGATGGTCACATATATAAATAAAACAATTTCAACCTTTGACAACGGTTATTGTAAAAGGCTCAAAATAATATAATACGCGATATAATCTATATATATTGTTTTACCTTTATGAAGATAAGATATTGATACAAAGGTCAAAATATGAAAGAAAAATTGAATATAATCAAATACATCAACAATTTATCGACCCTATTTGTCATCGGCACGGTCAGTCGTACCTCTAGTTCGCGGCCTGCTCGCAGCGGCCGTACCAAGAAATGACAGGACGGTTGCGAATATCGCTAGCAATTGGATACATTGCACGGTCACTTACCAAATTGCAACTTGCTTGCTATTCTAAGCCGTCAATGTAAAGCGCACATACAATTTGTCACTGAATAGTTCAACCAATTGGTACGCCCAAGTAAAATCATTATGACATTTATGTCAGCGGTTTGTTGTTATATATTATTTGTAAAAATACGTGTTTTTGTCAACTAATAACTAAAAAAATCAATACTTTCATGTGGTACGTGACTCAATAGTCCTTGAAATGTTTATTTACACTCCTATTTTTACAAGAAATAACGGCACAATTCGGCATTTTGCGGATATGTCCGAGCTCATCCTGCAGTCGCGGGTAAGTTGCGACTGGCTCATAGGGCGCGCATCTGTCACACTATAAAGGCCTATCGGCCATAACGCTGCGACATGTTCCATGCCACCGTTAGCTATCTATACTGATCTGTGCAGCTTCCTAACCAAAATTTCTCAAAAGTAAAGACGTGACACTGACAAATGAATTAACGACGAAACTCACAAAACTTCAATATAAACACACGATTAATAATGATAACAATTTTCTCGACTGATTTTTTCAGTCAGGTCTTTAGATCCTTAAAATTTATCGTAAATAAAGTAAATACCTAATAGTAGTAATGTATATGTAGAAATACCTAAATCAGTTCAGAACATTGACTGACATGCAAAATATACATACCATAATTGACATCTCCGGTTTAACCAAAAGTTAGTTTTTGCAATGAGAATGAGGCGCGGGACACTTGAAAGGGAATTCGAAATGACACGAGACTACCTAGTTCACGATTTTCCTCGACACTTAGATCGAGATCATATAACTGTCAGTCAGTTATGTCCATAAGAGCTTGTGCGGAACGAGAAGGCATCTGGCAGTTAAATGTACCGATATATATTACATGCCTTCACTTTTCCAAAGGAACTAATTTTGTTGAGATTTAAAATAGTCCCATATTTTTATGCCTAGATAATTGAGTTGCCAAAGTTGCCGGTAGATGGCACTTTTTAAATTCAAAACTTGCCAACGATGTGTTGTGTTACATAAAATTAATGGAGTCCTGAAGCTTGAAACTACTTGAGGTCTGCATTTCTTGCGAGAGCCATTCGCAGCAAAAAACTCAGTTGCTCATACTATGATAATGACTATGAGTCTATGACAAATAATCTGTCAGCTGTTAGCCGATGCAATCGATGAACTATGAGCTCGAAGCAGATGACGTATTTATCGTAGATAAAGCGTTTAGAGACTCAAAATTTATATTATTATTTTATTTATTTATATTATATACAATATTTATTGAAGAGTACGGATATGAGACATTCATGGCATCAACAAAACAGTCACAACAAACCCAGTATGGATATTATATATCCAGTGATATATAGGGTGTTTTTTACATTTCGGTTAAATTGGACAGGTTACTTGGGACATTAATAGAAGTTGCTTGGAATATCGGCTTCTGTTAATTTCGTTAAGTTTTCGTTTTCATACATAATAATCGTAAGGGAAAGTGTGAAATAACATACATAATAAATAATTAATTTATCTCTAAGGTAAGGAGAAGAAGATGGCTTCCTGCTAAAGATCGGATCTCCAAAAATTCTTAGAAAAATTCACTTTTTTTAAACGTTCGTAGCTCACGACTGATGCGGCTGAGCGGTTGCTGCATACTAGCGAGAGGGGCGGGGTGAAATGGCGTCACGCATAATATAGCCAGTGAGGAAAAAAAACTACTATTTTAGTAGTTATTGCGGTCATCCGATCTTACATTAGATCCGATCTTAGCCGAGTGTACCTTACTTAGCTTACTAACGTAAACGTTTCTGAATAGGCGAGTCAAACCAGTCGTTTAGGCGGAGGTCATCATATTCTTAGTAAGTCCCTTTCGAGAAAGGTCACCAGCACCACAGTCGAAATCTTTTTTTCCATAGAATTAGATTGTTTTTTTTTGCATTCTTTTTTTTAATGCCAATCGATCCCATTCCTGATCAGGATCATTACTGTCTTAGGAGTCAACAAACAAAACATACAGGAGCGCCGTAAAATGCGAAAGTGACGTACTCCGAATGCGACAAACTCAGAAAGCGTCGAACTCATAAAGTGGCGATATAAGCATGTGACGTAATTAGAACGTGTCGCTCTCCGAAAGCGGCCTTCTCAGAACATGACATCCTCAGAAAGTGGCATCTACAGAACATGACCTATCTCGAAAGGGACTTACTAAGAATATGACGACCTCCGCCTAAACGAAACCAGTTTTACTAACCTGCAAGTCATAAGCCCGTTCACCCGCTCGCAGACAGAAGCATGCCCGTTGCAAGTGCACCTTGCACCTACCGCCACATCAGCGATGGCGTACCAGTAGGACTGCAGCACGGAGCTGTCGCCGAAGATCTCGTCTCCGAAGGTGTTCAGCCGATCCAGGGATATACGGATGTCGGTGGCTGATACCCATTCCTGGGGATAAAGATTGCTTTAGGTATACTCGATGCATCGGGCCATGGTATTTGAAATCAGACCTAGCCAAGATGCCGTTTTGTAATCGTATACGATAAGGATCAAATTAGAAACACTACCTTCTTATATCGGGGTAGTGACTTACATACGTTCAAAACCATCAGTTCTTACCTGCAGCTCAGGACTGCTGTCAAAAGTGTAAGCAGAAGGTCTTCCTTCCAGGGTGGAGAACAGCACGTTACCCATGGAAAGGGGGGCGATGTCGGAATACTCGCTGGTGCAAAGAGCCTTGGTCTCCGCCTGAAGGTCGGCTGCCCGCTGCTCTTGAACCCCATACATGTCTCGACATGATGCACTGTACATACGAAATGCAAATATTAAGCCTCTCTCATTCCATTGCTGCACGTGCGAGTAAGCGTCTCCTATTAACTAAGCTTATGGACGCAATAGGAAGTAAATGCTCATAATTGACACGCTAGGCGGGTTGGCGATCGCAGTAGTGTACTCACACTATCGCTGCGGCCCATCATCAATCTTCTAGGGTCAAAATTCTTTTCGTTGTCTTATTTTAGTCTTATCGTAGTCAGCCTCCGTAGCCTCGTTGGTAGTGACCCTGCCTACGAAGCTGGAGGTTCCGGGTTCGAATCCCGGCGAGGGCATTATTTGTGTATTTATTTATCACAAATATTTGTTCCTTGGTCATGGCTGTCTATGTATTTAAGTATCTATATGTATCTAATCTATTACATATATCGTCGCCTGGTACCCACATCACAAGCCTTAATTGAGCTTACCGTGGGACTGGGTCGATTTGTGTAAGATGTCCCAAGATATTTTTTTATTATTGTGTGTCCCTAAAAGACGTGACACAGTAGTGATTTTTGTATGAGATGATGTTTTGTTTCCAATTTCTGATGTATGGATTAAAATCTAGCGTGCTAAAGAAATACAAATGCACCGGATTTTTTTTTATATACTGAGTCGAAGAAGAAACAGCAACTAAAAGCGTGACAGAGTGGTATGAAACAAGACAACGAAAAGAATTTTGACCCATTAACGAATATTCAGTGTCACTTAAATCCCTCAGTCGACTTTTATAACCCACGGGAACATTCGGGGTAGTGACAAATGTAAATAGTACCTTCCTTCCTTCCTTTTCATAAAGCCGAGGGTTATATGATCGACAAACGTCGGTCATTTCCGAAAGAATCCTACCCCACTTTACTGACATAGGTATTATTTTACAGTCTGTGAAAATGGTAGCGAAATAAAAAAAAAAAAACTTGAGACTTATTCCTTCTTTAACATCTCGTGTCGTGTCGTGCGCGAATCCACGCCAAGGCATACTAGGGCATAAGGATTGAAAAAAGCTCACGATACTGATTTTGAAAAATTACTAATATTCACATCACACTTTAAGCTACAGAACCGAGTACAAATTAGAGCCGGAACAGTGATACATTTGATGTTTCGAAGAATTGATGAACACCTTCCTCTGAAAACTTCCTTTAACACAGGTTTCTATCAAGATTCAATCAATGATTCAAAGACCCTGCCGCCATTAACTTGCCGACTCGGTGGCATCTGAGCATTCTTTGCTTGTGATTGGTCGTTCCCGGCCACTTTCCCAACACAGTATGGGGAATATTCCCAAGTGGAAACTTTTCCCATAATAACATTGGGAAATAACAGGAACGAACCATCACTACAGGATTTACCTGAAGTATTGGTATGGTTCCCACTCGGAGTTTTCATTAGCTCGCCGATAGATGGCGAAGCTCTGAGGTCGGGGCGAGTAGAACACGATACGGATGTATGTGATGTCGTACGATTTGCCTGTGGACAATTGACGAGAATGTGTAAGAATAGTAATATATTATTACCCCCTTAAAAAAATGCTAAGTTGGATTTATCAGATCTTGCGTAATTTTAACCAGAAATTAAGGATGAATTCGGTACTATCACAATTTTTTAATTTTATTTTACAAAACTTTTTATGTTCGTATTCTACTAAATTAATTTGGTTGATTACACCAGTTTTTTTGTTGTTTGGTATACTGTACAATGTTCTTTGTTGATTTAACCAGAACTCTGGTATCGATTTCAACCTTGTTAGTTTTGTAAATTCGATAGCAAGGATTCGTTACATAAAAAGGGTCCACGGAAAGAACATATCTAGTAAATTCAAATTACAGAAGGAAAAACCTTACATTTAACAGAATAAGGTGTGAATTTGTCCTGATGTTTTTAAGCACTGGACATGTTTTTTGCGTAGACTCTTCATATTATCAAAGTTTCCTCGTAATATAGCCAACCTAAGTCACTTTGGTAACTATTCGTTTTTAGTGTATCCTGTACCCTTTGTGGATTCCAAAGTTTGCAGGCCGTTACCGTAGAACGGGGTGACTTTAAAAAGCACGGTCAACTTTGAAATCTTAGTTTAACTCATACTCTATATTTATTTACGCCATATGTCAGTGGAGTCTAATCGGATGATTAATAAGGCACCTTATAACCTAAAAGGACCTATAAATTTAATTCACACTTTTATGGCTATTTTACACATTGCAGAGAAAAATAAAAATATGCTAGCCACGACATGTTGCCGACTTGCAAAGTCAGGAAAAACCATATCTGTTGCAGGGCCAGGTGTCTATAATAAACTACCCGACAGTTTAAAAACAATCCCATATGACATAACATTTAATAAACAATTAAGAAAATGGCTTATTGAACAAGCATTTTATGACATGCATGAATATGAACATTATATTTTAAATTAATTTAATTTATTGTATATTTTCATTTTTAAATTTTTAAATAATATGTTGAATAGATTATTTTAATGTAAACTGTAAATTAATTGACATCCTAATTTTATTTTATTATTTATGACATGTCAAATTTTTTATTTTATGAATAAATGAATATGAATATGAATACATCTATCAAAGTAACCCCATTTTTTTTCTAAAGTCACCCCGTTCCACGGTACCCAATGCTCACCTAAATGCAGCGTCAGGTTGACCTGGTTAGGGTATTGGATGCCCTCCTTCATGGTCTCCGATTGCCACCACGTGATGTCGTTGTGTTCGTAGTGCGTGTCAGTCAGGTAGCGGCTGGAGAACTGGCCAGGCTTGCAGGTTTCACAGGATCTGGAGCTGATGGGATTTGGAGCTGTTAATTTCGATTACAATAATTTTTTTTTGACGCTGGAAAGTCTTGCCACGGGCGCCAACGACGGCTGCAGCCGTTAACTTCGACGATATAATAGCGACTTAAGGTGCATTCAGACCAAACGAGCATTCGCTATTCTGTCCCCCACTCTACGAAATCAACGAATCACGTTTTGTGTAACGATTGAATTTCGTAGAGTAGGGGGTTAGAATAGCGAATGCACCTTATACGCGGTAAATCGCAAAAATTCGCTTAAATAATCATGAACGCGTTGCGGTATGAGCTCGGCATATTGCTTCGCCGTCTGACGGTCAAAGCTACTAGAATGGTTGACTCGTACCTGCTAGAAGGCCCAGCAGCCGTCTGCACGCAGAATTGCGTCTCCCCGCGGTCTCCGCAGGTGTTGGTTGCCTCCATGGGCACTTCGTAAGCCGCGTTCACGAATCCAGGAATACATCTCTGCGAAAATAACATTCCGTAAGATCTATTTGAGAACCAAGGGGCTACTTGGTAACATCGAAATTAACCTCCTGAGGCCTGGTGACGTCACTTACTTCAACCGAATTCTAACTTGAATACTGTATCTATAAAGTCAAAATTTTATGTAATATATATATTATTATGACTCATGGCCTCACGAGGTTAAAGGTGTTAGACCCATATAAAAGTTCGTATCGTAAGATTTGTAACAATCTTGGGACCACGTATTTTCATGATCATGATAATTCAATGCTAAAAAGAAATCGGGCTTAAATGCTGTTTTGTCCTTGGTACCAAATAGCCCCGTGGATCTCAAATAGCCCCATCTTACGGTTCCATTTTCGAGCATTTCTGAAAAAGTTTGTGCATTTGGATCACGGTTTGGTATTGATGATAATTGGTAGGCTGGTAAAGTTGAAGATGCTGAGCGAGATCCACCATATTTCCTAAAATAATTTAAACCCAAAAAAACCTTAATAGGTAGAAGCAATAACTGATCTAATCCGCCCTGATTGGTTCCTGACGCAAAGGTGGCAGATATGCAGTTTTCCAAAATGTTAACAAATTCCTATACATTTTTGGTAACAAGTAAAGAACGTTTCATATAAACATTTTGGGAAATTTGGGGGACTCTACCATTACCACTACCAATTTTTACCAATATCAACGTGGTTTGAAATTAAACTTTTTTTGAGAATTGCATTGTCATAATATCTGTATACATACAATCGTCTTGTTAGTTTAGTTAGGCAAAAGTCTATCTGTCACCGCTTGCGCATATGCTAATGATGTGCGAGCGAGACAGTGTAACCTTGTTGATATATCCTTGATTTTTATAGCAAAAAGGAACATTGATCGTGTCTATTTAAACTTTAACGACTAGGGCATTACCAAGTAAACAGCGGAAGTCATTACTATTGAAAAGGACGCAAAAACATACGAGACTAATAGTCCAGAAAACTTTTTTAATTACTAATCGATGAACTGATCACTGTGCGAATGACGTCATCAAAACATGACGTAGATTGCCGGTTATCCGGTCTGCATAGGGCTGAGATCTCAAAATTCGTAAAACCAGGACATTTTATGTACAGATGTAGTGCAAAATCCTTGCTCATCGGCTTTTCACGGAAACATCCGAATTCATATTGCTGTCACAATGAAATGCAGTATATATTGCACTATTTGCACTAAAACTAATTGAGACAGGAAGATTAATTCGGGCGTTTCCGTGAAAAGCCGAAAAGAAAGGATTTTGCACTACCTACATCAGTACTGTATTCTGACAAATAAAGAATTTTGAATTTGGATTCCGTAGTATGTTTCAGAAATAAGCATTTTGGGACAGGCTAGCAATCTGACGTTAAAAAGTTAACCTAGAAAGCAGAGTTATACTCATAACTGGTTCTGATTACTTTTGTACACTTATATCGACAACCAACATATTCCAAATAGTCGTTGTACTCATTTATTTACAGATAACACTATCACCGTTATCTACCAAACTAAAAATACAAATTAACGATAACATAAACAAAATAAGTCACAGCCCTAAGCAAATCTAGGAACTTAACAATAAACGAATGTTACTCCTAATCCCGCGTTAGTCAAAATCGACTTTAAATGTATTGCAACAAAGCTGCAGCTTGCAAAGCAGGTGTAAATGAGATGCATAAGTAAGTTTGTAGATAGAAGTGAATGGACTCATAGTCTATTTTAGGGCTGCTATTTCTGAGATTTTAACGCTCGGTGTAAAACGTTTCCTTACGTTTATTACTGTTACATGTATGAAGTCACAGGTTTTAAAGGCCTATTTGATGTTTAGATGTAGCTGGACCATTTATTTTAAAGATTTTTTTAGATTTGAAAATTTTTCGCACTAACATTTCCACTTTTCGCGAGTTTTTTGATCCTGATAGAAGAACTAAATTATATTCTACGGTTAACGAAGATTACCCATGAAATAAAACTATGGTAACGGATAAACTGCCGCCCGTCATCGATGGGTAAGTCGCCCGCAGACCCTGGACTTCTACCGCGAAAATCGAAATTCGTAAATTTCGAGAGATTTTTCTGTCACTCAAACTTAGACGTCATTAGAGTGAGAAAGAAAAATCCGAATATCATTTTTCGCGGTAGGGCAGCTGTAAAGTGTTCGTTATCGGTTTCTCATAGTTTTATTTCATATCATAAATAAAAGGTGACAAAGTTTTTTTTCCATTTCGTTACCATTCACTTTCGGAGGGAGTATCACATAGTTTGTATGACAAATTTTCTTATCACAATTGACGCAATCGTGATCTTTGTTTTGATTAAGAGTATTAAGACCAGAGGCCCATTTCTCGAAAGCTTGTAACTTGTAATACAAGCGGAAGTCCTTATCTAATTAATAGTGTCAAAAAGAGACTTCCACTTGTATTACAAGTTACAAGCTTTCGAGAAATAGGCCTCTGGGTGCTTAGCCAAGTTGCCAATCGCTAGCGCTTCATCGTCAATCGTAAGCGAAAGGCAGCTAACCGTCTTTGTTGCACTAATATGAAAGAGTGACTGAGAGGGAAAACTACGATACGCTACTAAGCGCTAGCGATTGGCAACTTGGCTAAGCATCCTGGGTTCTTAGACAACTTGCTAATCGCTAACGCTTAATCAAATACGGGCGATATATTCAAGTAGGCATAGGATTCAAGTATAATCACAAAGCAAATATTTATATATGGTGACGGCAGCAATAAGAATACATTTGTCACCACTCCAACTCTTCCCGCGGGTGTCGTAAGAGTCCAAGAGACCATTCTTTGATAAAAAATTGATGATGGGCAGCGTCATCATAGTGGACACATTACTGCGATCGCCAATCCGCTTGCCCAGCGTGGCGATTATGCGCATTTACCTCCTAATGCGTCTATACGCATAGTTGATAGGAGAGGCCTACGTCCAGCAGTAGACTAACATAGGCTGGTGATGGATGATGGATGTCCATTTTTTGTTGGCTGTTCGTTAGGGTATTCCCCTGATTGTAAGACGAGAACCGTGATTCAAGTTGACATTAAGCGGACTAAGAACTTTACTGTCTTAGTACGTATCATATTACAGTGTTAAATTTCATTGCGAAGGAATTTTGTTAGCGTCATATTTGATAAATATGTTAATGAAATGATGACTACTTGTATAGGGCACTTACGATTAGTAGCGGGAATGTGATAACTAGTTCATCATCAATCAGCCGAAAGACGTCTGTTAGACATAGGCCTCCCCCAAAGATTGCCACAATGACCGAGGGCCACCCACACCCACCTTGTGGGGTCCTAATCACGTTGCGCCTGGGTGGTCGCCACTCGGGAACCTTTCCGCCCCAACGGCCATCGGTTTCTGTTGCCAACAACTGTGCGAGTGTGCATGTTAACGACATCATGTCCACTGCGCTGGACGTATTTTTGCACCTATTAAATAGGCGTTTGGACGCATTAAGGTCTCTGCCCACTAGACCGTAGCATACCATGACCGTAGCATGAACGTATCAGACACGGAATGTGAGACGACACGGACTACTATGCCCACTATAACGTGTGTACATCGTTTCATGTCCGTGCTAAGCCCGTTTAGTGACCGTTGCATCCGCGTCGCAATTACGTATCATCCCCGTAGTATGAGCGATTCATATCCGTCGTTATCGTTCCGTTGTCACAGTTTTATCAGTTGCAAATTGTTTTCGCGCCCTTTAGATTACTATCGCTGTGCTAGTATTTTCCTAGGAGTTTATTTCTACACCTATTTTTCTGAGCAGACATCGTAAACTGCGATCGAAATCCATTGAAGTACCTACTAGAGTTGTTACTCAGTCAAGTCAAAGTCAAAAATTATTTATTGAGTAGGCTTAGCACAACAAGCACTTTCGAATCGTCAGTTATAGGTACTACTTATACATTTATATGGCGGAATGTGTTCATTTATCATTAATATTATTATAGTATCAAATTACACTTATCATTGTCTAGGTAACCTAGACACCATGTAAAAAAAGAAACAAATTGTGCAATCTATCCGGATAAATTCGTTAAGTTATATGACTGTTTCAAAATTGATATTTCTTTTAATTATTTTGTTTGTAAGAAACGAAGTAATATTTTTCAATCTCGATGAAAATCTTCGGTTTGAGGGTTTACAATCAATTAAGTAAGTTTTCATTCAGAAAATAGCTATGCTGATTATGTTTCCGTTGTCTCGCCATAAAAAAATTATTACTCACTATCAAAAGTGAAAAATTGGAGAGTTTTGGATAAAAATTGTAAATACAATACAAAAATGTAAATGGAACCCGTATGCTCACCGTTTCGCCGCCTGCGCACACCGTACCGGCAACGTTGCGTGCCATGCACGTAGCGTGTCGGGGCCGGCAAAATATTCTCGCCGACAATTCTTGCCGGTCCGTGCATGGCACGCGACGGTGTTGGCCGGCGACGGAACGTCCTAGTGGGCATAGTCTCATACTTTTCCCTACAAAGAATATTTTTTTGTCTGATACGTTCATGCTACGGTCATGGTATGCTACGGTCTAGTGGGCAGAGACCTTTAGCCGCACGCCATATTAAAATGCCTTTCAAAAACGGTGCTGAATTTTAGATGACAAGTGTCAACTCCTTTCAATTCATGACGGTAATGAATTTCAATATCAACCTGTAAAAACTGAAACCGTCATTTAAAATAGTTGTTTTTGGTCCATCAAAGTTTTGATTGGCTATATTCTGTAAACGTTTGTCAAAGATGTTGCGTCGAAAACCGCTATGCCCTGCCCATCTTGGCACAATTGAACAATCGTTTCTGGGGGCATTTTGCAGCCAGCGTTATACGTCCATGTTATATATGGGCGCAGGCAGATTAACTACCAATTAAGGAGCATTCAGACCAAACGAGCATTCGCTATTCTATCCACCCACTCGTTACACAAAACGTGATTCGTTGATTTCGTAGAGCGGGGGATAAAACAGCGAATGCACTTTTGGTCTGAATGTACCAGGCTATACGGAGGCTGACAAAAACTTATAACAAATTCTATTTGAATGTGTTTTAAGTTATAAGTAGTTATAACTTAACACAGAATTCTAACAAAATCACCATTGTTATAACAGGATGCTGATACCGCGTTCCGCTGGCTGATAAGAAGCGGGAACGACCGGCGATACCCTCTGAACTACTAAAACAGTTGCGATGTGCCAGTTCCGAGATATTCGGGTTCACAGATTTCTGTTTAAAGAATTCAAGTCTTAAAAATTTCTACTTTTCTGTTCGAAAAATCTTGAAAAAGTCGCTCCCGACTCCCGACTCGTGGTCCAACCGCTATGTCCAACTGGTTGTGCCACGGGTGAGTAAAATTATCCGTGGTCCATCTTCTATCAAAGAATTATGGTCAGTGAAACTTCAATCCCTTAGTCGGCTCGGACATCCGCGGGAAGAGTAGGAGTGGCGATAAATGTATTCTTACTGCTGCCGTACATATGGTCAATTAAGTTTAACTTGATAAAATATTTGCCTTGTGATTATACTTGTATCCTATGCCTACTTGAATAGGTATACCTCCCGTATTTGTTTACACACGATATAATATATCGTCTTAGTACGTACAACACATACTTTAATTTAACTTACTTTAAAAAAAACAACAAATGAAGGGTCCACGGAAAAATCATGTCCAGTGTTTAAATAAATCAGCGCAAATTCACACCATATTCTGTCAAAAGTAAGGTTTTTCCTTCTGTAATTTGAATTGACTAATGTTAATGTAATTAATAATGTTCTTTCCGTGGACCCTTCAAATGATACATTTATTTTGTCTAATATTAATGGTAATTAAAGTAGCTGAATGAGGAAATAAAGTACAGTCATCATCAGATACATCAAAGCGGCCACCGGTGTCCATAAATATTTGGGAGCTTAGACAAGTTGCCAATCACTAACGCTTAATCGTCAATCGTAAACATAGTGCAGCTACCTGTCCTTGTCGCACAAACGTCACCCCCTCTTCAATGATGCATTGAAGAGGGGGTGTCGTTTGAGAACTAAAAATTAGGACCGTTTTTGAAAGGCAATTTAGTACGGCATTCGGCTTCCATGTTTTACCTGTATGTTCGTAGGTGAGTACCCTGGCCCCTCCGATATAACAATATATCTCATGCTGACTGTACGTACTATGAGAACATTTCCTTTTATTTTCTCCTACGAACAAATAAAACATGGAAGCCGCACGCCATACTAAATTGCCTTTCAATAACAGTCCTGAATTTTTGTTGACAAATGTCACCCCCTCTTCAATGCATTCACTGTAGTGAATTTCAATATCAACCTATAAAAAATTAAACCGCCATTTAAAAATAGTTGTGTGTAGTATATTCTACAAACATTTGTCAAAGATGATGCGCCGAAATATGCGCGGTGTTAAGAAAAGCGCTATGTCCTGCCCATCTCGGCACAATTGAACGATTGTGTTTGGGGGCATTTTTGAGCTGGCGTTAGACGTCCATGTTATATATGGTCGCAGATTTTCTCCATTTTCATAATTATGAGATCATGGGTAATTTTTAGGTTTTTTCTTCTCAGAATCATGAGCTCTTTTGATCCAAAGAGCTTTGACCAAAAGAAAAAAATGTCCCAAATTTTCCATCTATGTTCCAGATTTCGTCCTCTGTTAACCGCCATACAAAGTGGAAAATGGTAACAAAATGGGAAATAAATCTATGGGACATTTTTTATCATAATGATCGAAAGAGCTAACTTAAAATATTCTCATACATTCAAAATTATAAAAATGGACGAAATGAAAACAAAATGCTCATGAAACGGTCTCAATAATATATGGTCGATTTACGCTGTCATTCTAAGATAATAGGTCATTCACAGATTTTAGACTTTAGGTAACTATCAATCTGCTTATGAACTTTTATCTCGCTTAACTACTTAATAATTTGATTATGCTGATAAAGAGAGTTGTATAATTATCTCTTTTATGGAACAGAAACCGTTGAGATTAGACAAATGTGTCATTTTTAAGGTTTCGTAGTAAAAGGAAACCTTATATGTAGTTTCGCCATGTTCGTCTATCGGTAGCATAGCTAAGTAGCCGGTAGTACTAGAAGGACAGTAGTTATATTTGAACATTAGAAAAAGGCATGTTTGCATAGTTTAAGTGGTATAATTTTGCGTAAAACTAGCGTGAATCAGGTGATCGAGACCATGGCAATAACAGACAAAAAAAAGTTGATTTACTCATCTATTAAGTACATTCGGTTCAATCTGATGCGACCATATATAACATGGATGTCTAACGCCAGCTCAAAAATGCCCCCAAAACAATAGTTCAATTGTGCCAACATGGGCAGAACATAGCGCTTTTCTTAACACCACCGCTCAAATTTTGGCGCAACATAATAATATTATGTTGCGCCAAAATTTGAGCGGTGGTGTTAAGAAAAGCGCTATGTAAGATATTATTATCTTTATGTACATGCAAACCAAAAGAGCATTCACTGTTTTATACCCTACTCTACGAAATTCGATCGTTACACGAAACATGATTCGTTGATTTCGTAGAGTGGGGGATAGAACAGCGAATGCACCTTAATAAAGATGCGTGCGGACCAAAAGAGCATTCGCTATTCTAACCCCCCACTCTACGGAATTCGATCGTTACACAAAACATGATTGGTTGATTTCGTAGAACAGGGATAGAACAGCGAATGCTCTGTTGGTTTGAATGCACCTTAAGACAAATGTTTATAGAATATAGCCAATCAAAACTTTGATGGACCAATCACAACTATTTTTAAATGGCGGTTTAAGTTTTTATAGGTTGATATTGAAATTCATTACTAGGCTTAGGACTTTTCATAGCATATCGTGGTTCTAAAATCCTTAGAGCCGCTATGTGTAAGATTTTCGAAGTCAAAGTCAAAGTATATTGTAATATTAAATATAATGATTTATACCTACTGTCACATCGTTACTGAGTTAATTTTAATCGAACGTAATTAATTTTAAAAATCGAACGAATCGAATTTACGAAATTAGTTATATCAGAAACCATAAAAAAAGAGACAATTAGGTTCAAGACAAACTAGAAAAAGTCTTAGATCAGAAATAGCGATGAAAATGGCGAAAGTATCATGTTGTTTTTCTCGAAAATTTCGAATATTTCGTATAAATTACATGTAACTTCCGAACAAAAAACAAAACTGACGTTACCTTTGAAGTAAATAGACTGCACTTCACGTTGACGTCACATAGAACATAGATTAATGATTCGAATTTATAAGTATTTTATCATAATTTAAACTCTTTATTCAACTGATATTGATGATGATTAGTCTGAGCAAAATTAAAAGTCACGTGTTTGTACCAGAGCCAATACATTCGGAGTATCATAATTCAATAAAATAATGCAAAAAAAAGTATTTTACACGAAAACACTGAAAGATGCGAAAGGTTCAATCGAAGCTCTGTAACGAAAGATACTGTATTTTTGTTCTTTCGTGTTATTTTCATAGCTAATCAGAACCCTGATTTCGATGACATTCGAAATTTGGCTTTTTCTAGTTTGTCTTGACCCTAATTGTCTCATTTTTTTATGGTCTCTGATATAACTAATTTCCTAAACACTATTTATGAAATCAAGTTTGATTTTTAAAATTAATTACGTTCGATTAAAATTAACTCAGTAACGATGTGACAGTAGGTTTAAATCATTATATTTAATATTACAATATACTTTGACTTTGACTTTGAAAATTTTACACATAGCGGCTCTAAGGATTTAAGAACCACGATATGCTATGAAAAGTCCTAAGCCTATTCATTACCGTGATGCATTGACGACGGAGTGACACTTTTCAACTAAAATTCAGGATCGTTTTTGAAAGGCAATTTAGTATGGCGTGCGGTTTCCATGTTTTATTTGTTCGTACGGTTCAATGCACTTAAATACCTATTACTTTTATGCTAAACGTGAATTTTATGTATTTTTAAATTAAACAAAAGTGTCGTTGTGTCATATCATATTACAGTCGGCATCAAATATATCGATGCGTCCGGAGCGCTCATAAATATCTGAACACGCCTCTATCGTTAGGGAACATACCCATACTACGTGACCCTTTTTAAGCGTTTTTTGACCACCCCCCTCCCCCTGGTGACCAAGCGTAGTATATGCCAAGACAACCCCCACCACCTAGTTATCACGTAGTATTTTTTGGTCTATGAAAACGCGTAATGCGAGAGTGCAGGCGTAGGTTAAATAGTAAATTTTAATTCTAGAATTGTACCTACTTTTGGTTTCAAAAATTGTATTGATGGAAAAAACGGTGGTGTAAGTCCAATTTAAATACATTATTTCGAAATAATCTCGAAATATACTAGTCACGCGACAAGATACCAGACCCCCCCTCCCCCTGGTGACCAAAAGTGGTACTTTGACGGACCCCCTCCCCCCCTAAACAGGTCACGTAGTATGGGTATGTTCCCTTATGGCAATAAAGGCGTGTTCAGATATTTTTGGACGCTTCACACGCTACGATATATCTGATAGCGACTGTACAATCCTTAAGTAGTTTAAGCCAAGCCTAATGAGGGCTTTCTGAGATGACGTTCACCAGGGAGGCAGCACTGAGGCGTCAGGTCCAGAAACTTGTCTAAATTCTCAGAGCGCCTATAGTTTCGTGTTTAAATGTTTTGTATGAATGAATAAAATTATATAAAAAATGCCTTCTATTTAGTTCGTTTTCTTTCAATTATCTAGAAATTATATTTCTTAGCGGGACCTTACGGCTAAGTGGCGCCAACTAGTGGTATACATTTTCGAAAAAAACCATCATTCAAATATTATATGTAGGGTTAGGAATTTTGGTGGCATTAGGTGGACAGAGAACAGTGGAGTCGTCATTTAATTTTTTTATGATTGATTGAATAATTAATTAATCAGAAATAATAAATAAATATATTCTTTTAAACAGGGTTTCGCCAATTTTAAGTATTAAATCATTTCTTCTTTAATATTTGGCTACCTATGAATTGAGATTCAATAATTCTTTGTAATATAGCTTATGATTATTATTATAATATTTACGGTCTTCGGGAGAACTAGAACCTTAAAAATTAAATAAATAAATTTACTCATATACCAACATTTTTAATTGAAAATTAATCTTTTTCTAGTTTATCAAGAATAATATTCATGTTATTTATTTAAATCTCTTGATAAATCCAGCTTGAAATGAACACTATTACGTTTTTATTTAATAAGTTAATCATTTATTCAAGTTAAAAATGTTTGTAACATCGACTCCACTGTCCTATGTTCAATAAATGCCACCAAAATCCTAACCCTAATTATATGTTTCAACTCAAAAACTGAAGACATACATTTTTATTTTAAAATGTAAAGGAAGTTATTCACAACCGTGCAATTTTCAAAAAAAAGATGTAATGTTCCTTTTTGTTACCAAAAATGTATAAGTAACAAAGGTAACAAAAAAGGAACTTTTGGGACATTTTGGGAAATGTGATGGATCTTGCTCAGCATCATCGACTCTACCAGACTACCAATATTTATCAATATCGGAGATCCAATTGTACAAACTTTGAGAAATGCTCAACGGATATTTCGAAAAATAAAACGGTATTTTAGGCCTAAATACAATGTACAAAACAGTATTAAGTATACACCGTGTTTTTATTGATTTTCGTTAAATTAAAGTAACCTTATTTAGGTCAAAAATAATCAATTTCTCTAAGAAACTGGTGTCTTAACTCTTACTGTTATTGAGTTATTAAAAAATAAGTTTAATGACTGAACAAGTGTATTGCAACCTTTATTACATCCTAATTTTACTTATTTTGACGTGTGCCGTCAGTCGCCTGAGATCTTATTCTTAAGGTTCTGTATGAAACGAAAAAAAAATTTTTTTTTCGAAATTAACAAAAGCCGTTATACCAGGCAACTTCTATTAATGTCCCAAGAAACCTGTCCAATTTAACGGAAATCAATAAAAACACGATGTATATGTATAGCTTTAAACTTTCACGATTTTCATTTAAAGTTTGATTACTGTCTAAACACTTGCGAAAAATAAGTACCTATATTTATGTTTAAAAGTAATGGGTAGCTATGTTAGATTTTATTTGTGTTAGTTTTTAGTAAAACGTCCCACTTTGTCGCTTACCATAAAGACGAGATCTCCATAGAAATAAACTGACAAAGCGGCTTTATGGCAAACGACAAAGTGGGACGTTTTACTAAACTCACTCACATTTGAAGAATAACTCTTCTTACTCTCGCCTCGGATACTATACTCAAAACTCCATAGTAATTTGACACAACAATTAGTATTCAGAGAGTTATTCCTCTATAAAAATTTGATGAAATTGAGCCAAGTACTGATTTGTCCATTCTTAGTTAACAGTATTAGTCAAATATATGTTAGCTCTATCCTTTTTTGATTGACGACCTTAGATAAGGATGGTAATAATTTTAACTAACGGATAATTTTAACTTAAGATTCATCAGCGCGTCAAATAGTTAAAATAAATCTCAACTCAACACAAAATTTTGTACACACACCACAAACAAAATCTCTCCAACAGTTTGTTTTCGATGCACAACTAAAATGGATTCGCTCAGCAGCATCGCAATGAAAACAAAAAAAAATCATACCTGAGGCGTCCCGTCGAAATCGTAACATGAAGCTAATTTGCTATTGGTCGGGTTCTGCGTGTGATATGGATCCTGGGCGGTGATTGGGTGAATAGATCCTAGGAGGCCTAGGATTAGGAGCCGAAGACACATCGTGCGAGGACGGCGGGCGGGTGGGCACTGGCTTGAGGCGAGTTGGGGGGCAAAGAGTGGGGCGGCAGAGGGGACGCGTCGGGGCTGCCTCTGTGAGGTGACCGGGTTTCGTTTTGTACTTCTTTTAAGCTAAAATTTACAAATATAATAAGGCTCTTTGGGTAAACGTGCGTTTATGCTTTTAATTCTAACTCAACTTTTTAAATGTTTATTAAAAAAACTCTTTACAGTAAATATATACCAATTTTTAAAAATAAATTACATAAATACAAAATAACAATTTCTAAATTCATTAATAATTTACTTTTTTAATGTTTGAATGCGTTTTGTTAATAGGTATATAAATACCTACCTACTTAGTAAAATAACTGACTACAAAACTAAAATCCTACATATTGTGCCATTAGTCGTAAATGTCATAATAAAAACACACTTCTACTAAAAGTACCTAAACATAAAGTACAAAAACAAAACTTATATATTGCTATCATTTATGTTAGTTATAACTTAACTATTACAAGTACTAAATAATACTGATTAAAATTATTGAAACCAATATTTATATTCCTTAAATCGTGTAGGTATCAGAAATAGAGTAGGTAAGTACTCTACTTTATAATTCATCATATATATTTTCAACTATCAATTTTTATATTTTAAAATCTTGTAACTTTTTAAAACTTTTTATAAAACAAGAGTCTGCGAAACAAATCCTTTTTTATTTCTTTTTTAAGTAGAAACACTAGTACAGGTACAATGTTCAATACATATATCATCCGGTTTAATTTAAACCAGATGTTGTTATGTACTAAAGAAAAAGTACCAACTTCACCAATTGAGAAACTAAAACCCACTGCCGCCACAGAATCTATATGCATTCCTGATTTTTAGAGGTTGAATTTACAATTGTTTAAGAACTTTCACTAAAGACTCATTCAAACGCTCGAACCCCTAAATGGTACGCACAAGTGTAAGTACCCTCTATCGTTATTCCATAATCTATGACCAACCAGACAGGTCGAGAGATCCGAGCGTCGACCGCTTTTTGTAAGGGCCTTTGTGAATGCCATGTGCCCTAAATGGCAACCGAAAAGTTCCCAGAATTTACACTGGGCTACACAGATTCACCCGTTTTAGACTTTAATGCGAGAGCAGTAGAGCCGAAAAGCTTTTTTGACGTCTGTACTGCAAATTAGAAAACAAAAGAATATCTTTCAACTTTTTTTAAGTGTCTCGGGTAACCGAAAAAAAATCGAATTCTAATGTTACAGTGTCCGACAGACAGACAGAAACTATAAGGGTTCCTAAGTTACTACGGAACCCTAAAATGATGACATAAGGTTATGCATTATATCTGTAATTACGGAGGTATGACGTCACCCACATATGTGCAACAGATTGCTGAAACTAAATTACTAAGCGTAAGCGCTGACAATAACTATACCAAACTTTGGAGAAATACTTAATAATACACCGTGTTTTTATTGATTTCCGTTTAATTAAAGGGAAGCTTATTTAGGTCAAGAATAATCAATTTGTCTAAGAAACTAGTACTTTAACTCTTACTGTTATTGAGTTATTCAGAAAATAAGTTTAATGACTGAACAAGTGTATTGCAACCTTTATTACATCCTAATGGAGCTTATTTTGACATGTGCCGTCAGTCACCTGAGATCTTATTCTTAAGGTTATCTCACACTTGCTGTTTCAATTATAATGTATGAAAACAAAAAAAAAAATTTTTACGAATTAAACAAAAGCCGATATACTAGGCAACTTCTATTAATGTCCCAAATAACCTGTCCTATTTAACGGAAATCAATAAAACCATGGTGTATTATGTACCTACCTATGTAAATAATGTTTTATTATTTAAATATTTATCACACGGGTTACTCACGTAATTTAAGTCGATAATTGCTCGACATTTATCGATCCATTTAGGGCTGATTTTTCAATCCTCAGTTAAAAGTATCCGTCAGTTACCTAAAAGTATTACCATCCTTATCGCTGGTCATCAGTCAAAAAAGGATAGACCTAACATTTATTTTGACAGTTACTGTTATCTGGGGATTGAAAAATCAGTACTTAGAGGAGCATGAGGACTCTAACTGGGTCGAAACGTAGTCGAAACATGTCGAGCAATTATCGACTTAAATTACGTGAGTAACCCGTTTGATAAATATTTAAATATGTTTGAGTCTTACGTTAGTTACAATTCTTAAAATGTTTTATTATCCTTAAGGTGCATTTAAACCAAAAGAGCATTCGCTGTTCTATTCCCCGTTCTACGAAATCAACCAATCACGTTTTGTGTAAACGATCGAATTTCGTAGAGTGGGGGGTTAAATCAAATTAAATCAAATTGTTTATTGCACACATATTACAACAGTAATAATACATACATATTATAATATGCACCCCGTAGAGGCACAGCAATATACTTTAAAACTACGATAACATATTTAACACAATTTACTTAGTTAAAAACTAAGATAATTTTTAAATTCCTTAATTATATTTCCTTGTTAGAATAGCGAATGCTCTTTTGGTTTGAATGCACCTTTATATTTGCTTAGGCTAAGCATTTTATAATATTATTATACAATTAAAATACAATAAAACATAAAAACAATACAAAGTGTCGTCGGCTGGCAACAATTAAAACACTATAAAAACTGTCACTATTCTTGCAACCTCGTATATCAGTATTGAACAAGGAACTAAGATACGAGCTTTATTTCAAGTACTTAGGTATTTGTTACTTAGCGAGTTTTGATTGTTAACTGACTATACACCTTGGGCTTATTACAACTCGAAAGATTTTAACCACGCATTTTTGATGTAAAATAAAACAAAAAATATTATATGAGTTTTGTTATTTTTGTAGGATAAAAAACATTTTTACATTTTTTTTATTTTTTTTTGTAAAAACATAAAAAGGAAATGTTATTCAAAAATAGCACTGAATATGAGTGTTAATGTTTTTTTTTACAACAGCCAATTTTTTAAAGGTGGAGAGAAAAGTCTTACTTCTTGATATCTATTAATGAGGCTAGTGAGCTTATTCTTCATAATGGCACTAACGCCGTTAAAAAGACCTTTCGTATTGAGTAACATTAAAAAAAATATGTCTTTTTCAATTGGTAATAATTCTGAAACTAGGCGATATCCAGAAAAGTTTAAGTGACATTATACGGTCCATTCATTCTTAGTTGTCTTATCTAGTAAACAACTTTCTAACCTAAAAGTACACGTTTTCTGTTGTAAACTGCTATTTCCTTGATTAAAAATTAAGCAATTTACTAATCACTACGGACGGACTGCACAAATACGGACTCAGGTATTTTAGTATATGCGAATATGGTATTTTACAACAGAAAACGTGTATTTTTAGGTTAGAAAGTTGTTTACTAGATAAGACAACTAAGGATGAATGGACTTTAGTTTCTAAATGTGGTGGTAAATGTGGTAATACATTGTTGAAATCGGTCGGGTTAAAACAGCCCACGGTGTATAAGCACATAAAAAAACCTAATCTAGGGTGACAAGCAACGGGGCGGGCCCAAGCTGCCGGTGGTAAAGGTCGCAGAGAGAGGAACCGACGGACTATCCGCGCCGTGTCCAGCCTTTATTGCCATAACGATACAGTCGTGTTCAGATATTTTTGAGCGCTCCGGACGCGCTCAGATATTGATGGCGACTGTACGAGTCACGAAAACGGTATATAACTATTTGGTGATAAAACAGGTCAAGAGAATAGAATAAGGTTATCGTTCAAAATTATCTAAAAGTTGCCTGATTTTCTAAGAACTGGTCTTTTAACTTTTAAATGATTTATAACAATATAACCATACAACACGCAAACATCATCCATTAGAAATAATATTAAGATATTATCGAACCGGGTTACTCAAGTATTTAAGTCGATGATTGCTCGTTATTACCCTTTCGTTTGATACCCATATCATGGGGATATATATTTTCAATTGCCATTTTGGAGAAGCCGCCATATTGTAGGGGATTTGTAATGATTTTTTTTAGTTAGTCAAGTATTGTCATCAGAACTCATTCCTAATCGAAGTCAAATTAAGTTTCCGAGATTCTTACAAACATAGTTACACGTAAAAATACGTACGAAAAATGAGCTTTATCATAGTTTTTGTAGAACAGAGCCATCTATGCGGTAAACCGTGGAACTAACTTAGGGGAGTATTTCTTAGGGTTGTATTCGTATAAGTTAGGTTTTAGTTCAATAGACAAACGATAGAGGTCGGTAAATGACCTAGTTATTAAACAAAAATATCGGAGCTGACTTAAACATATTTTATAGGTGAAGGGTTCACGGAAAAAATATGTCCAAAGCTTAAAAAAATCAGGGCAAATTCTCACCTTATTCTGTTAAAAGTTTAGTAATTTCACCAGAGTTGAGGTAAATGATTACACACACATCCAAATGAAGTACTAATTGCAAAAAATCTAGTGAATGAATGAATGACTTGCGTCAAAATACTTATCGAAGCAAATCCCTTGAACAAACTTTTTGATCAATCTTACAGTTGCAATTGGGTTTGCTGTCAGTACGAAAAAAGAACACTAATTTCAAATTCCCCGTGTGTTTACATGACATGTTGATGTGTGCGTGACCTCAACTCTCGTGGAAGTATCTCTACCGTGTGTAAGACAATACATACATTTAGTAAGACTTACCACCTTATTCTTAAACTCTGAACTTAGCATGCTGCTAAGTATTGTTTGTCCCTTTTGGACCTTTCAGTCTTATCAATATGTCTATAAGACAAATTTTGTGTAACAATATCTTTTGGCACTGAAAAGGGCGACCAATTAAAATTTTCACTATCGATCGGCGATTAAGTTTTGATGTCGTTACAAAGGATCGGACAAACGCCCGTCATTTTAAAAACATAACCCTGTTCCGTAATCCGTATGGTAGAGACTTCTTTATCTTATGATGTTAACTTATTTTATTAATTAAGATATTTATTTATATATTTAAGATATTTTTTTAATAAAACGAACAAACAGTATCTATTTAGGAGATCCCAACTATTTCTTAGATACTTGTGCACACCATAATTGTTCGAAACGTCGTTACAACGTTAATTAATATACGCGATATAATTCGTTTAAATCGTTATATTTCATGAATAACTATCGCGGTAACCGCAGAAGATAATTATACACTCAATAGTCTTAATCTTTTTTTTCTTCGCTTGTTCGTTGCTCGGAGTGGACGTGTTACAGAATTATTTCCTATTTAAATTATTTGTGATTTTAAAGTGACTAGAACTGTTTTTGTACTGGTGATCTATTCTCGGTACCTCCTTGTCTTTCAAAGGTGAAACTTAACTTGTGTCGTCGGCCATATTGGTTAGTGTCGGACCTCTCGTTCTGAACCGCGATTCGGAGACGATTGTCGCTGTGCATCTTTTTGCATTTTTTGTGCCGGAGCCCGGGATCGATCCACGGGCCGCTGCGTAGAGGCCGGGCGCTCGAGCCGCTACACCACCATTCATTGAGCGGGGCGCTGCGAAATTGCTGTCCACGTTCGGCGTTGCCGTACTGTGCTGGGAATTTAAACCTTATTGTCAAGAAATAAGGTTTCATATTCAATCAGTGGCAAAATGTTTTGCTCAGACTGCAGAGGTCCCATAGACGCGAGGTCACTTTTGCAATGTGTAAAGTGCGAGGGATGTTATCATGCTCATTGCCTACATCTTACGCCTCAGCAACATATCGAAATCGTGAAGGAGCGGTGGACGTGTTCCTTCTGTACGTCCGTTAATATGCGTCGTCGTAGGAACGACGAGACACCCATAACTCCCGTTCAGCTGCAGACTTCAGCAAGCGCTGCGCTTAGCGAATCAGTCATGTCATGTGACGTTACATTGGACGACTCCATTTCGGCTAACAGCGCACTTGGAGAAGCCTCCTTTAATACGACTATGATGGTAACTCCGCCTAACTCTTACCAGCGCCCCCTGGAAACAGGAAAAACATCCGCGGCTGGCCCAGAAGTGCTTATGAATGACATTTTATCCAAATTATCCGCTTTGCAAGCCCAATTTTCGACGCTTCTTAGTATTAAGACCGATTTGTCGCAAGTCAAAAGTGACATAGGTGAAATGAGGGCAAGTATAGACTCAAAATTGGACTCCCTTGTGGGAAGAATTGACACCATCGAGGCCCGCGTGGGCGTGTTGGAGGAAAGTAGAATGGAATTTGAACAAATGAGACAACTCGTTAATGACATTATTATTGACTCCAGGAGGAATGAACAGTGGGTTAGACGCTCGAATATACAAATTAACGGTGTACCGGAAGTGAAGGGGGAGAACCTATTCACTATTCTGAAATCTTTAGCTACGAAAGCCGGATTCGAGTTGAACACGAACACTGACGTTGACTTTATAACGCGAGTCGCGGTAAAAAACGACTCCGATGGAGCTAAGCCCAAACCCATTATTGTCAAAATGCAGGCACGTTATAGAAAGGACGATCTTATGTCTTCCCTACGCAAACTTAGGAACTTGAAGGCGTCGGACATCGGTTTCAGCAACAGCGGTAATAGAATTTTTATAAACGACCACCTATCTAGTTTTAACAAGTACCTACTGAATGAAGCAAAGCGCAGAGCTAACGACAAGCAGTATCAATTTTGCTGGGTCCGCAACTGCACGGTTATGGTCCGTCGCAGTGAGAAATCGCCAGTACTATATATTACTTCGGAAGCGGCTTTAAAAAAAATCACATAGGCATTATTTATATGTTAAGTTTAGCTTTAAGTATAACTGCTTATGTGTATTTTAAAACTTTTCTAACTAATTACGGGTTTTATCTATCCTATGTTGTGTATTTTCTTCGGCTGGGTTTGTCTGTTCATGGTCACTGCAGAAACAAAAATATATATTTTTTCAAACGTCATCTTTGGGCATGTAAAACTAATAATATTTTTTGTTTTACGAAATCTTATTTATGTCATATGTTATCCACCTTTATTTTGATGCGAGCGTATTTACATGTCAGCAAATATATATCCTTCAGTAGCGTTCATAATATTAACTATAAACTTATACCCATTCTAAATAAATAATGGCTTTACAGATATATTATCAAAATGCCAGGGGATTGAGGTCAAAAACTAATGTATTCTTAAGAAACGTTTTAATTCATGATTATGATTTTATTTGCATAACAGAAACGTGGCTTTTACCTGGGGTTTTCAATAGCGAGTTATTTGATTCTCGATATAATGTCTTTCGAACAGATCGTGACTATGATAGTGTTAACATGTCTCGCGGGGGTGGTACGCTGATAGCTGTGCGCTGCCAGTTCCACGCCGAACAACGGGATGTTCGCGCTGTGACTGATTTAAGGGATGCGGACGTTACATGGGTTGAAATTACAATCCCTCAGCGATCGATCAATAAAAAATTTTATTTAATTACTTGTTACTTCCCGCAGACCAAGAATCAAATAGACTCACAAACATCATTTTTTGAATACCTATCAGATACTTACACGGACTTTCATAAGGACAATTTCATGGTATTAGGCGATTTTAATATAGGGGAATTAATTTGGATACCTAATGACGGAGGAGACAATAAACTTAGTATGGAAAATCCTAATCATAATAATCTTACAGTTCTATTATCAACTTTCTTAGACTATACTAATTGGGGACAATATAACCACATCCCGAATAAAAACAACAGACAGTTAGATCTAGTGTTGTCGAATGATCATTGTAGTGTGCATAATGTAAACCCGCTAGTGCCTATTGACGGCCATCATCCAGTTTTCTGCGTTCAGTTTGACTTAGGGTTGGTTGAAAATAAGCTTGAACAAGCTAACCAAATAACCTATCGTTTCTTCGCCGCCGATTACGACTTAATAAACGAACAACTTTGTAAAGTTGATTGGTTGCGCATTCTTCCTCAAGATGACGTTGAAAGCGCAACTAACATATTCTATAAAGTTCTTAACAAGGTAATTGATGACCTTGTCCCTACAAAAACAAGTATCGGTGGTGCAAACAAGTTTCCCATATGGTTCTCTCGATCTTTAATTAGATTAATACGCAAAAAAAAAAGAATACACAAAAAATGGAAAATATACAAAAGAATTTCGGATTATAATACTTTCTCCGATTTACGCGCTAGAGTTAAATCTATGGAAGACTCATGCTATAGCAAATTTATTTCTAGTACTGAAAATAACATCTGTAAAAATTCAAAGTCATTCTGGTCGTACATTAAATCTAAAAGGGACGACACTGGTCTTCCTGACACCTTATTCTTAGATAATGCTACTGCCTCAAATGGCCAAGGAATTGCAAATTTATTTAATTCGTTTTTTCAGTCTGTTTTTGTTAAGGAAAGCAACACGCCATCTTCCACGGACACTTCAGATGCATTATCCAACTACAGACCGTCTCAGAACAATACAGTCATTAATAATATAAACATAACAGAAGAGGTAGTGGATAAGTATCTTAAGTCTTTAGACATATCTAAAGGCCGTGGTCCCGATGGCATTCACCCTGTATTTTTAAGTAGATGTCGAGATACTCTAAAACTGCCTATTACTATTCTGTTTAACATCTCTCTAAATTTAGGCACAGTTCCATGTTTTTGGAAGCAATCTATCGTAGTCCCGATATTTAAGAGTGGCAATAAGCATGATGTCACTAACTACCGTCCAATTTCAAAACTATCAATTATCCCGAAACTTTTTGAAAAAATTATATATGACAATATTTATCATGTTGTGAGACCTCAATTGATTCCTCAGCAACATGGCTTTGTAGATAAGCGTTCAACTGAGTCTAATCTTTGTGAGCTTCTTGACCAAACGCTTGACGCGATGGATAAAGGTTATCAAGTTGATACAATTTATACAGATTTCTCTAAGGCGTTTGATAAGATTTCCCACAATATCCTAGTAAAAAAACTTGACGCATTTGGCATTCACGGAAACCTACTGAGATGGCTTACTTCTTATCTTCGTGATAGGTCCCAGGCAGTGGCTGTCAAAGGCTACACATCCACATTTGTCCCTATTACGTCTGGTGTCCCTCAGGGTTCCCATTTAGGGCCCTTACTATTTAATATTTTTATCAATGACGTAATCGAGTGCTTTAACTACACTAATGTTTTGCTCTACGCGGATGATATGAAAATTTTTGGAAATATTGTGTGTCAAACTGATTGCATTAACCTACAGAGTGATCTGAACAGGCTTAGTGCATACTGTTCAGTTAATAAACTTAATTTAAATGTTAAAAAGTGCCACTCAATCACGTTTACTCGCAAAATCAATTACTTAAAACATAATTACTTGCTTAATAACACTATTCTTGAAAGAGTTACTGAAGTTAAGGACCTTGGGGTATATCTAGATAATAAATTACAAGAAGCCAGTCATGTTTCTAAAACTGTATCTAAAGCCTATAAAATGCTAGGTTTTATATTTCGACAGTCTAAGGAGTTTAAGAACCCAAGGACTTTGTTGCTTCTCTACAATGCATTTGTTCGACCCAATCTGGAATTTGCATCTACTGCCTGGAATCCTCATTTCCGAGTGCACGTGGATGCTATAGAAAGTATCCAAAAAAAATTTATTCGACGTATGAAATACAAATTTAAATCATTTGACACCGATAGCCTTCTCTCTCTTGAGAAGCGACGTGATATTAGAGACCAAATCTTTTTATACAAGCTTCTAAATGGTTACATCGACTCGCCACATTTACTTTCTAAGATATCTTTTCGATGCCCCGTCTTTCGTACACGATCCAAAAATCTTTTTGCTGTACCTATGACTCGCACGAGTTACGCAAAAAATAGATGGCTGGTTAGAGCATGTGGAAAACATAATGATAAATTTGATGACACAGATTTGTTTAACATGACCCTGAACCAATTTGTTGCTGCAGTCACAAAGCCTTGACTCATAAATAGCCCTAGATTCTTAATTAATTTGTTTTTGTTAAAAGTTTAATGTTTAACTAGTGCAGCTTGCTATTACTTCTTTTTGGTGTATTAAGTCTAAACACATTTGTTTAACGTTTTTCTGAGCAACTGTATTGTTATTACTCATTAGTGGAAACTGTTTTGGCCAATGTATTAACTATACCTTTTTTACTTTTTTGTGTAACATTCGCTGTTTGTTTCCCTATAATAAATAAAAAAAAAAAAAAAAAAAAAAATAGATCAAAATTCAATATCAAAAATTCTAAGTCGTTTATTTGTCATAAATTCACAATCAGTAGGGTACATAAAAGTAAGAAGGAGTTGGGATCTGCTAAATAGATACTTTGTGATAGTGTTATAAAAAAATATCTCATAAAATAAAATATGTTAACATCATGAGATAAGGAAGTCTCTACTGTACGGAACAGGGTTATTTTTTCGAAATGACGGGCGTTTATCCGATCCTTGGTCGTTACAAACCTGACTTTATCATTATCATCATCATCTCAGCCATAAGACGTCCACTGCTGAACATAGGCCTCCCATCTGGACCTCCACATGTACCGGTTAGATGCGACCTGCATCCAGCGTGTCCCGGCGACCTTCATAAGGTCGTCTGTCCATCTTGTGGGTGGACGTCCTACGCTGCGTTTGCCTAGCCGTGGTCTCCACTCGAGCACTTTTCGACCATCTGCTCTGCATGCAATGTGGCTTGCCCATTGCCACTTCAGCTTGCTAATCCGGACGGCTATTTCAGTATTACTTAAATTAAGGTTTTTTAATGTGACGCTAATTGGGTGTCCCTAGAAGTCAAAAGCTTAAAAAACAACCGATAATTAGCGGACGATTGGGAAATAGGCCATTAAACTAATTACTCCGAGCATCATTTACCTAATAAGATAAAAATATAATCAATTCGGACAATACCTACTGTCTATTTATATTTTGAGTCTTCCGTGTAACCTAGCTTTTCCTTGTTTATAATTTGAGTGCGTTCCCCTTTCAAAAAGATGCACATCTTATCAGTTCATTGAACTTTGTTATCAGTAGACCCCGGTATCGGAGGTGCAAAATGATAGCTGTCAAGTTCTTACTTAGGGATAGGTAAACACGTTTTGTGATGTCGATATCGATACTCGATTTTTTGTACAATTATTTTTTCGAGTTGCACAACATTGAATAAAAACTTTTGAGATATTAAATACTTATAATAAATTATTTATGTCAATAGATAGTCAAAGTCATCTTACAACGATGTCTTCGATTATTTATCAGTGTTTACGAGTCTATTCGCCTGAAATATTTTATAAAATAGAAAGTGAAGTCACTTCTTGCTGAACACCCTGAACTTCAAAAATGAATGAAAAATATTTAATATGCAATTTGCAGAATACACATCATTTCCAGATGTTGGAATATAAAAAAGCACATGGAGTCGAATTGCCATCAAGAGAAAATCAACAACGTATGTTCTACTAATATTGATTATTTAATAAAGGATATTCCATTCCAATATTTTTAACCTTGCATATCTTGCGTTGTAACTCAATCTTGTATGAAAACACTCATAAAAAAAAATAAAACCATTTAAACTGTAACCGAGATCTGCTTAAGTTTTTCGTCAGTTGTAACATACTTTGAACCAAATTCGAAAACCCAAACTTCAGAAGGTTCATCGACAATTGCCTCAATAAAAAGTATGGCCATGTTACATAACATTAAATAAATATTTTGTTGATTTTGTAATTATATAGTCCTAGTTTATATCGTAAATAGGTGCGTTTAATTAAAGTCTTAGCTTATTAATTATGGTAAAGAAAAATTATCGATATGAAACTTTAATTATCGACATCAAAAATATTTTTACCCCATCCCTAAGAACTTGACAGCTACTATTTTACACCTCCGATACCGGGGTCTAGTTATCAGTATGGAGATTATGACTTAAGATGCAAGCTGATGTAACCCGGGATTAATTAAGTATACAATAGGGATGATGACTGTAGTTCAAATAAATTATTTAACATTATGTTATGTAGTACAAAAAATTCTGTACAAGAAAAAAATACAAAAGACAGTCCTATAGGGTGGTCGTTTTTGAGACCAGTGCCCTATAAAGGGTTAAAGGTTTTAAGTTGGCGATAAAACGAAGATTATGTCCTGAAAGTACGTAATTATGAAATAATGCAAGTTTGCAGGTTTGTTTACATTTTTTTTATAGCCCACCTAACGAAGACCAAAAGTTGCCTGTCGGGGGAAATAACTCGTGTATAAGCGAATTTTGGCATAGTTGTAGGGAATGGTGTTTTAAACCACATACTAAAAGTACTGGTGATTAGGGGTGGAGCTAACGGGGGGAGAGGGGTATAAAGGTCCTTATTTTTAATGTTTTGTAAATAACTCGTAAACCGTGGCTTATAGCAAAAAAAAAAACGTTCTAGTACATAAGTAATCTACATAAAATTCTCTACATAAAAGGTATACGCATGTTTCCTCTGAGATCAATGTGTCATGAGATAAGAATGCAAGAAGATGGACACTAAAGAAATAAACACATTTGATTAAGTAGGTATGGCACATACAGAATGCTCGCGACAATTCCAAAAGATTTTAATGCTCAATTCCTGACCTTATTTAGAGTCTTTAATGTTATATAAAATTTCATGGATTCGGCTTGGTTTCAGAGATAATCAACCTTTTTTTTTAAATAAGTTTTTCGACGTAACTCGTCATAAAACTTCTTTTTATGATAAAAAGTACTGGAAATGTTAAAAATATGCAAAAAGTCTAAAAAAAAGAGAAAAAAAATTTTTTTTTGGCGGTATTTGACATTAGGTCTCATAATAATTTTTGTTTGTTTTGATGTCTAGAATGCATAGTTAAAATCTTTTGACGATGATTATGAGAATATTGTAGGTTTAGAAGAAAATTAGGAATTTTATTTTTACAAATAAGTATACAGGGCGCGCCCGGGCGCGAGCATTTCAAAAGATTTTAATTATGCATTCTAGATATCAAAATAAACAAAAATGACTATGAGACCTAATGTCAAATGCCACTAAAAAAAAATTTTTTTTTTCTCTTTTATTTTAGACTTGTTGTATACTTTTTGACATTTCCAGTACTTTTTATCACAACAACAATTTGTTAAAATTATTTATTTTATTTTTTTTACGGACAGGTTATTTCGTCAAGTTTATTCCCATTTTTTGATTGCCAGGCAAAAGGTGTGGTAATATAAAAACACATTGTGGTAGCATTGTAATCAAAAAGAAGTTTTATGACGAGTTACGTCGAAAAACTTATTTCGAAAAAAAGGTTGATTATCTCTGAAACCAAGCCGAATCCATGAAATTTTATGTAACATTAAAGACTCTAAATATGGTCAGGAATTGAGCATTAAAATCCTTTGGAATTGTCGCGATCATTCTGTATGTGCCAACTGTGTTTATTTCTTTAGTGTCCGTCTTCTTGCTTTCTTATCTCATGACACAATGATCCCAGAGGAAACATGCTTAAATCTTTTTTGTAGAGAATTTTATGTAGATTACTTATGTACTAGAACGTCTTTTGCTATAAGCCACGGTTTAAGAGTTATTTACGAAAAAATTAAAATAAGGACCTTTACACCCCCCCTCCCCCCGTTAGCTTCACCCCTAAACACCAGTACTTTTAGTATGTGGTTTAAAACACCATTCCCTACAACTATGCCAAAATTCGCTTATACACGAGTTTTTTCCTCTGAGTTTCCTTCGTTTGGTGTACTTCCAATTGACGAATGGCATAGTTAGTTTATGAGTATGAGTCACATGAGTATAATGAAGTCACGAGTCTCTAAGTCACTGGACTGAAGAGTATCTTACATCGACATGTTTGCTTGTCAATTAGTACGAAGTGCAGCAAACATACAGAGCAGAGGATATACAACGTACAACTGTAGTAGGAGCATTCCATGAAAACATGTCGTAAGCGACACAGTCTTTTCAATACTTTTTCCCCTCACTAGCTCGTAAAGCGCTCGTTTATCCTTTAATAAGAGCGGGTAAAAACGCTTTTTACACACTTGTGAATAAAGTAATTTGACATTTCTCTAATTCCTATAGCCACCCAACTGCCTAGTATAAGTGGATCTGTATGACCGTAGTAAACATGCGCAATCGGAGCTCACATGTTAAATTGGTCGTTTCTCATGTGACTTTGTAAGCCATTGGCAATATTGTTGTTCCATAAGTAACTCTATTCTACGATACGTTTCGACATTGAGTTTTAAATAGTTTCTTTAAGTTAATTTACATGTGGATGAGATTTGTAATCATATTTCCTCGCGATAGTGAGGGGAAAAAAGTTGTATTACACTTGGCGGCAAAGTTTGTTCAACTCTCGTGCCTTGAGACCTTCGCAATGCTCAAGATTCCAGTTTTTGAACCACTCGCTACGCTCGTGGCTCAATTTTGGAATCTTTCGCTAGCTCAGGTCTCAATATTGGCACGACAGTTAAACAACAACTTTGCCCCCTTGTATAATAAATAACTATTGAAGCTGAGCTGCGTAAGCTGAGTTACGGTATAATAATAACATATCAAGGCTTTAAGATTGACAGTGTTTCCTAGCAGGTAGCATATTTTCTTAGGGTAGCTACCATAGCGACACGTAAGCGACAAAAAGTAGATGTTTTCATGGAATGCTCCAGTATAGGATTCCGTAGTTAACAAGAAACCCTTGTATATACACACTCGGTCAGTGATTACGGGTCAGGTGGTTTTTTTCATAGAAAATAATGCAAAGATGGAGATTTCAAATATTTTTTCAAAATATTTATAGTGTAGCTAAAATCTGTTTTTAAATCAGGTTGTATTGGAATTTCCCTTTTATAAATAAATCCAAAAAAAACTTAAAAATTGTCGTTAGGTCGGTTTATACAGACAAAAATGTAGACCGTTTAAGAAAACCACCTAAAATGTATGGTAATACGAGTTTTTTTAACCATGTGGTGATGAATACGGGTCAGGTGGTTTTTTTCATAGAAAATAATGCAAAGATGGAGATGCAGATGGAGATTTTTTGCGTGGAAAGGTGCATTCAGACCAAACGAGCATTCGCTATTCTATCCCCCACTCTACGAAATCAACGGATCACGTTTTGTGTAGCGATCGAATTTGGTAGAGTAGGGGGTTAGAATAGCGAATGCTCGTTTGGTCTGAATGTACCTTTACGTCCGTCCTCTGCTATTTAAATAAGTGGGGATGATTTTTATTTAGCTGTACCTAATCCTTTAGGGGGTATCGTTGAATAGAACTTTTAAAAATAATAAGGGTCCTACAAGTATGTTTTTATCTCAAATCAATAGTCTCGGAGATAACCATTACAGAATTTAAAAAAATGTGCCCGTTCCGCTCTAACTTTTCCTCAATGAGTCCAAAAAATATGAAAAAAAAATCATGAACAGGGGGTTTACAAGCCCTTCCATATAAAGTTATATCGAACATAATCGGCCCAGCCATTTTTGAACAACTATGGAACCCTACACTGAGCATGGCTCGACATGCTCTTGGCCGGTTTTTTGTTATGTATGTCACTCGATAACTTCGAGAATCGTGCACCAATTTTCAAATTGTTTTGTTAATCGATCGTGTATAACTATTTATATATATTTATTTCAAAGTTATATTCAATCAGTTTGACGTCATTATAACGTTATAAAGGCGGGATCAGACTGATTGAATATAACTTTGAAATAGAGGAGGTACAATTTTTTTTACAACAGGTACAACAGGTTTTTTACATCAAATAGTACAAATTCAGTACTAAATAATGCAATATGAATCCATTGAATTCATGGTCTGGTCCCGCTATTATAACGGTTATCAGTTCATAGCTTAGTAGCTCGTGGTGAGACCAGTGCCTTATGTTATTTATAATATTGATTTCTGAAGTTTAGCCGAGTTTAGACTTTATTCATAAAATAGATAGAATAGACGCTCAAGGAGATTTTTTTGGAACTCAGTTCGTTTCAAAACTAGCAGTACCTTCATAGAAAATAGGGCCTTTTCTTAATCCTAAAAGCTCACAGGGAAAGAAAATGCACTTATTTTTTACTACCCGGGTCAAAATTCTTTTCGTTGTGTTATATTGTGTCCGTAAAAAACGTAACACAGTTGTGATTTTTGTATGAGATGATATTATGTTTCCAATATTTGATGATTGGATTAAAAATCGACCGTGAAAAAGAAATACAAGTGCACCGGATTTTTTTTCTACTGAGTCGAGACAGCAACTAGAAGCGTGACAGAGTGGTATGAAACAAGACAACGAAAAGAATTTTGACCCAGTATACAAAGTTCAAAATGGAGGCCTATGTTCAGCAGTGGACACTGACTGAAATAATGATGATGAGATGAATAATGAAAAAACTGACTAAATATTACCCCATCCCGACCAAAAAGGAAATGCGTCGTTTTTGTAACCCAAGTTCGTTATTTAACTCTTTAAAAGCCTCAATCCTAAATGTGCCCATATTCCTGATTTATACAGGGTGAGTGTGCCAATAGGGGTCGTTGGCGGAGAGCCCTCGATGGATGTAAACTGAGCTCACCCCTTTTAACGACACTTTACTTAGCACTTACTAATTACAAGGGCAGGTGGAGAAATAATGTAAGGAGAAAAAAGAGAATTTCGGGATTTTTTTTTGGTTTTATGTACATTTTCACTTTTAGCGCTCAATTAGCGAGAAATTAAAAAACCTTGATTGCAGTCAGGTTCGTAATGACAATTAAGTACCATATCTTTAGGAATTTAAACTTAATCGGCGTTCTCATTCTATAATATATAAAAATAGTTTATAGAAAACAGAGTTTTTATAACATTTTAGTGATCATTATCGTTACAAACCTGACTGAAACTGAGGTTTTTTTTTATTTCACGCTAATAGGGTGTCCTGAAAGTGAAAAAGTTTTTATATGGACGGCATTATAGCTGCGTGGTGACGGCAGTGAAAATACATTTGTCACCACCCCAACTCTTCCCGTGGATGTCGTACCAGTCGATAAAGGGATAGTGAAGTGTCACTGAGCTTCATTTATTAAGATTGATGAAGGGCAGCAGTGTTAAAATAGTGGACACTTGTCAGCCTCTGTAGCCTAGTTGGTAGTGACCCTGCCTACGAAGCTGGAGGTTCCGGGTTCGAACCCCGGCGAGGGCATTATTTCTGTATTTATTTGTCACAAATATTTGTTCTTTGGTCATGGATGTCTGTGTGTTAAGTATCTATATGTATCTATCTATTATTTATATCGTCGCCTGGTACCCACATCACAAGCCTTAATTGAGCTTGCCGTGGGACTAGGTCGATTTGTGTAAGATGTCCCAAGATGTTTATTTATTTATTTATTTATTCTTATTTACATTACTGCAATTGTCAATCCGCTTGCCCAGCGTGGCGATCATGGGCATTTACCTCCTAATGCATTCATACTCATAGTTAAAGACGCCTGAATAGAGGAGCTGGTGATGAAATTATGGAAAATGAATTGACATCATGCATATATATAAAATATGGTGGTAAACCTGCTTGCGAAGCTGGAGTTCGTAGCTTTGAGTCGCGGCGAGGCCATCTCTTTTTTTATGTACCTATTAATTGCATAAATGTAGTTTCAATGGTTGTTTCCAATGTATGTAAATATAGAATAGAATTCACATATTTGGTCTAAAACGTAAAGTTAAATTAAAATACATGTTAAACTAAAAATATTTGCAAAATGGATGCCACTCAGCATATGCCGCTAGCTAACGTTTTAGCCATGGCCATGACGCTCTTTTTCAGGGCAACCAGAATACATGATAAGTACATTAACATTAACCAAAAGTAACATAATAACACAATAACTGAATATCTATTATATAATTGTATCATAGAAAATGCAATAAATATAAGCTATAATTAAGCTAGCCGTTGCATTACCTATTTGGATTAGGTCGATTTGTTTAAGAAAATTTATTTACCTATCACAAAATATGCATTTTTCTCAGAGTAGGACTGAAAGTATCCTGACTACTCTTTTTTATTACATTTGTGTGTATATTTGGTAGTCAAGATTCCTAAATCCGAATACAAAATGTAATTGCAAAGATTTCTTTTCTTCGCGGTGACACAAAATAACTTCTCCGAGCATTTTTGACAACATATCATCAGGTTTATAGAGTCAACATATTTCACTTTGCTTTCATAAGTCGGCCTTTGCTATATTTTGTCTTAAATCACTAATAGATTAAGTTTATATATTTTTATCATTTCTTTGTATTATTACCATGCATTCCATTACCACTACTGATTAAATCATAGTTTTTTCTGCGAGTGAGCGACAAAAACTATTTAATCAACATTAATTACTCAAAATGTCGTGCAAACGAAGATACGTAATTTCGACTGGGTAATTAAAATTACCGAGTTACGCGTTTTTGCCACGTGGGCGGCACACAACCGCAGTTGCTGCGTGCCTTCGGTGGAGATCGACCATGGACAAGGTACTAGTTTTTTTAATTGTTTTTTTAAAGGTTAGGTCAAGTAATTGTTTTATACTGAACTTTCGATATTCAACTACTACTCCAAAAGATACCCTAAATTTATATACAGGGTGTAAGTCTAGTACGGGCAAAGCTCTTAACGGGTGTTAGTTTAGGCATTCAGATAACTTTTACTTAAATTTAGAGCAACAAAATTATCCATACAAAATAATTCAGCGCGGAATGTAGAGCAACACACTCAAGCTTAACGCTCGTTGACAACTAATTTCAGAAGCAGGTGACATATACGTAATATTTGCCATATCAATATTAACAAATGTTCGCACCTACATTGCTGCTCCTAAAATCTTTAAAAAATATGTGGGGTCATAATTAAGTGTAACTTAAAAACCTTGTGATACATGATTACACTTCCGATGCCTGGTGTATCGCCCGTATTAGATTTACACACGTTATAAATTATAATTATGCTGCCTACGAAGTTGGAGGTCCCAGGTTAGAATCCAGGCGAACGTATCTCTGTGTGTATCTATTTATTATAAAAACCATTACTGGTTTAATTGTTTTCTATGAATTTGAGTAGGTATATACAGTCAAAAACAAAATAAGGTGACTATGAAAATGCTCAAAAATATTTTCCAGGGCACTTTAATTATGTGTAATAAGAACGTTGTATATGTAAGTAAGTGTTATAACATATTTCTAAGAGGATTTTTTCGATCATATTTTTGCACTTGACTGCACTCGTATATAGAAGATCCAAGATATCAATAGAATTAGTGCGTAGCTTAAACGGAAGACCCAGTAGACCTCTTTGCTAACCGAAACCAATTGAAGAACAGCCCATTGCCCAGTAGTGGGACATAATGAGCTAACAATAAACATAACGCATGCCATCTTGTTGTGAGCTTTTGGGCAGTAACGAACCCACGGACCTGAGTGCTCCCGAGAGTCGGTCAGGATGCCTCCGGCGTGTCTTCATCGATAAGAGTGGAACCCCAAGGGGACCCGTAGGACTCTCAGCTCTGGCTTGCCTTAATTGATCGGTCGTAATCATCATATCAGAAAGACGTCTACTGCTGAACATAGGCCTCCCCCAGAGATTGCCACAATGACCTGTCCTGTGGCACCGCCATCCAGCGGACTCGGAGGGGAGTGGCCAAACCTATATGGATGCTATTTTGCAATAATGTGTCAACCCACATCAATTTGTCAATTAAAACTCAATTCTATAAATTACTAATTAAAGTTGACATTTTATTGCAAAATGGATGTGGGTTGACGCATTATTACAAAACGGCATCCATATACTCTAGGGGTGGATGTGTTACGTGAGTCACCAATTGTTGAAATAAGGAACGTTTTTGTCAAAGCTGTCCCCCCTTTTTGTCGTAACATAGTTATTTTTTATATGAATTCTACTCAGAATCGTGTCTCTAATTCTAAGTAATTAAGTTTTAATTAATTATTAAGTACGATATATTTAGGAATTTAAACTTTATCAGGCAATCATTGATAATTATTGTCGTTACGAACCTGAATGCAATTAAAGTTATTTATTCTCACACTACTTTGGTGTCTTTAAAAGTGAAAATGCTCTTATATATTTCCCTTCAGATTAGTGCAGGTGCTCTAAGAAATCCCTGTTTTTTTTTTGCTTTAGTTATAAGGCCCTCTCCTTAAATAAAATGAAAAAATACGAATTTCTACACAAAATAAAGTATTTCAACTCAATTCAAATCTCGCTTTATTTATGAGACACCCTGTCTGTATGTAATCTTCATGACTGTTTATTTTTTTGACAGAACAAGGAAAAAGGTATCCTCAAATTGTAGCCGAAGACATGGGAGAGAAGCGAACTGACGCCTCAGGTACATTCGGCTATATTTTCACATTCAAATGTATAGTAGTACATTGGCCATTACGACCAGAGGCCAGTTTCTCAAAAGCTTGTAGCTTGTAATACTTCATGAATAGGTACTTCTATCAAGTCTCTTTTTAAGATCATTTATAAGATAAGGGGCCCATTTCTCAAAAGCTTGTAACTTGTAATACAAGCGGAAGGCCTTATCTAATTAATAGTGTCAAAAAGCGACTTCCACTTGTATTACAAGTTACAAGCTTTTGAGAAATGGGCCCAAGGACTTCCGCTTGTATTACAAGTTACAAGCTTTCGAGAAATAGGCCCCAGGGGGCCGTTTCCGAAAGCTTGCAACTTGGTCAAAGATAGATTACATTAACTTAGTTCTCATGAGATTTCTTATTTGTGATAAATACTTTGATGTTCGAAAGAGATTACAACAAGGTCCAGAGTCTGACAGAGTACCGTAAAACTACCCAACTATAGTCCAAAAGCTCCCAACTATGGTCCAAAACTAACTAAAATATCTTCGATTTAGTGTAATTATTATATTATTGACTGATTTTTCAATCCCCAGTTAACAGTACCTGTCAATAAATGTTAGCCCTGTCCTTTTTTGACTGATGATTTTAGCAAAGGATGGAGATAATTTTAACTAATGGATAGGTTTATTTGGCGATTGAAAAATCAGCCCTTAGTTGTTGCACCAAGTCTCCACATTAATGATTAAAAAACTTAGATAAAACCAAAATAAAAGATATCCATTGATGCTTAATTACGAGTTGAACTTGTGGACCATTGTTGTAGTAGGTAGTGGACTGTAGTTGTATGGTTTTACGGTACTGGTTCCCTTGTCAACATCTCTCAAATACAAGGGTGATCATGAGTATATCGATATATTGACCCATGCAATTTTGATATCAAAAGAAGTAAAAATTATTACCTAAAGAAAATGACATTTTTGGACAAAAAAAACATTTATTTTCGATATTTTGATTTTGTTTATACATGATCAGTAAAAAATTATAGAGAAACATTTATCCAAGTAATATAATTTGGAATAAATGTCACAAAATTAAAATACATAATTTAAGGTTTATTTTTTTATGTTTTATCCAAGTGTTTTTTTTAAATTAAATAATATTCGCTATAACTAATAATATAACTTTTTTCTCATTTTCACTAACGCCAATCAATGCTTGCATATTTCAGTGAGTTATGATGAAAATTGCTTTTTGACAAACATGTCATTATCTCTAAAACTAAGCCGAATCCAGAAAAGTTCGTATGACATTATAGTCTCAAATATGGTTAGGAATACATCTTTTAAGTCCATATATTCATATATTCATAACCACCCTGTAAATAGATACATACGTACATAGAAAACAACCATATCTCAGGTCCATTTACTTTTTTAAATACTGTGTAAAGAGGCCCTAACTGGGACTCGAACTTCGAATCTCTAGACAGCGTTACCAACGACAGAAACACGGAGATCTACAATCGTGTTACGTAAATCATCATCATCATCAGCCTATCTCAGTCCATTGCTGGACGTAGGGTAACAGCCTCTCAACACCGTCCCCAAATGACGGTGCAACGACCGTCCCACCCTTGTGGGATGCGACCCGGCCACAGCTGCAGTAGCGGAAACGCGGGAGCAGCCACACATACTTCAAGAGGAGTATCGTTTGTATATTCAGTTCAGTGGACGTAGGCCTCTCCTATTCATCATCAGCCTATGATAGTCCACTGCTGGACGTAGGCCTCTCCTATACAGGGTGTTTCTTCCTCGACCGTTCAAATTCTACGTAGTGAATGTGTAGGTCATACTGACCAACTTTTACTATGGGGACAAAGTCGAAATCGCGAAAAAAAAATCAGCTGTTTCATACATTTCGGCCGGCGTAATGCCGCCAATTTGTAGTAATAATTGTCTAATTGTAGCATAGTTTCACTACGTAGAATTTGAACGGTCGAAAAAAAAACACCCTGTATATAAACCCATAAACGCATTAGGAGGTAAATGCCCATAATCGCCACGCTGGGCAAGCGGATTGGCGATCGCAGTAATGTGTCCACTATGGTGATTGATGACGCTGCTGCCCATCATCAATCTTTTATCAAATAGTGGTCAGTGATACTTCAATCCCTTAGTCGACTCTTACGACACCCGCAGGAGGAGTTGGGGTGGTGACAAATGTATTCTTACTGCCGTCACCACACGGCTGGCCTCTCCTATTAACTATACGTAAAGGCACTGGTCTCACCGCGAGCTACTAAGCTATGAACTATGGGCTATAAACACGAACAGAAGATACGCACTCCCGTGTAAAAAAAAGAGATACGGCGATACTCGCCCAGCTATCAGCTATCGCCAGTACAGTTCATAGCTTAGTAGCTCGCGGTGAGATCAGTGCCTTGGACGCTGCATTAGGTAAATGCCCATAATCGCAATTTGGCGATTGTCGATCGCAGAAATATGTCCACTATGATGATTGATGATATTACCCTTAATTAATATCGAGATAATATACAGTGTGTAAATCTAATACGGGCGATCAATTAAACCAGGCATGGGATTCATTAGTGTAATCATGGATTATAAGGTTTTTTTAAAGTTTCTCTTAATTTAGACCCCACAGAATTTTTTTAAGATTATCGGAGCAGCAATGTAGGTACGAACATTTGTCATTGTTGATATGGCAGTTATGTCATCTGCTTTTGAAATTAGCTGTCAACGAGTGCTTAGCTCGCGTATGTTGCTCTACATTGCGCGCCGAATTATTTTGTATGGAAAATTTTGTTGCTCTAATTTTAAGTAAAATTTATTTGAATGTACTTACTATGTCGTAAACTAACACCCCTTAAGAGCTTCGCCCGTATTAGACTTACACCCTGTATAAGGTCCTAATTTATTAGATGTAGATATTTTTACAGCTGATAGTACTCGGTCTCTGGAGTATATTAAACCGTGAAACATTACCTATAGCTTTTATGATGTTTTTTTGGAGAAAACGGAATAACAAATTTCCTACGTAAAAACACCCTGTTTATGTGATTTTTAAATGAAAACTCATTGAACAGATTCTAGTACCTCTTTTACGTACCACTTAACTGGAACTGGCCACTTCTCGTCGATAAATTAAATAATGGATTGTCAATGTCATGTCATTTTCCGTTGGATTGTGTCGTTTGATGAAATGACAGACAGTGTTATTGTGACATGTGATAATGCACACATGATGTTTATTTTTAGACGAAATTATAATTAATTTTTTTGTTAGGAAAATTAAATCAAAAAAATTACATGAAAAGATTTCTTAATTTATATTTAAAGTTAATTATTTTAATGTAAAGTATCATGTGTTAAAATATCTGCAACTAATAAATTAGGACCTTATATTATTATGATCATGTTTACATGTTTTTGCCGTTTCATTTGAGTCGATATTATCAAACACGTTTACTACATTACTGGAAATCGTACTAAGTGGTTTAAAGTAATTTAATAGTGACACCGTTATAACTATAAAAATAAATTAAATGGTTTTAATTAAGAAAATACGGTAGGTGAAAATCACACACATTATTTTAATTACTGTTGGGAACTTTCCTTTATTGGATTGACGGCCTTGGTAGCCGAGTTGTATGGAGTGACCTTGCCTTCTAACCCTCTTATTCATAAAAGTGTTTGTCCCTTTTGCTCTTATAGATATACAGTGTGTAAATCTAATACGGGCGATCAATTAAACCAGGCATGGGATTCATTAGTGTAATCATGGATTACAAGGTTTTTTTAAAGTCACTCTTAATAACGACCTCACAGAATTTTTGTAAGATTTTCGGAGCAGCAATGTAGGTACGAACATTTGTTATTGTTGATATGGCAGTTATGTCATCTGCTCTTGAAATTAGCTGTCAACAAGTGCTTAACTCGCGTATGTTGCTCTACATTGCGCGCCGAATTATTTTGTATCGAAAATTTTGTTGCTCTAATTTGATGTAAAAGTTATTTGAATGTACTTATTATGTCATAAACTAACACCCGTTAAGAGCTTCGCCCGTATTAGACTTACACCCTGTATTGATAAGACCGAAGATAGAATAAAAACTAGAAAAACGATTTTTTTTTTCAGGGACCTCCCCAACTGGTGAAGTGGGGATGATTTTTTTATTTGCTGTAATCCTATAGTGTGGGGTATCGTTGAATAGGTCTCTTAAAATGAATAAGGGTCTTGAAAGATTTTTTTTATACAGTCATTATTTACAGAGATAACCCCTCCAGAATTAAAAAAAAAATTGTATCCTCCCCCCTCTAACTTTTGATCCGTAGGTCAAAAAAAATATGAAAACATTCATGAATGAATTAAGGCTTACAGAATACTTTAAAATAAAATTATTTCAAACATAATCGGCCCAGCCGTTTTCGAATAACTACGGAACCCTATATTGAGCATAGCCCGACATGCTCTTGGCCGGTTTTTGTAACAGTTGTAAAGGTGCATGCAGACCAAAAGAGCATTCGCTGTTCTATCCTCCTACTCTACGAAATTCGATAGTTACACGAAACGTGATTTGTTGATTTCGTAGAGTGGGGGATAGAATAGCGAATGCTCGTTTGGTCTGAATGCACCTTGACTTTGTATCGCACAAAAGGAGTTAATTTTACTTCTGTTTTATTAAAGTTCCTGCACTACATTTTATATTGGTGGCAAACCAACGCACGGCCCTTCCGATGGTAAGCGGTAACTGTAGCCTATAGACGCTTCCAAATGGAGAAATTGTGGCACTTTTCGACGTGGTAAGATAGGGGCCAGGGGCCTATTTCTCGAAAGCTTGTAAGTTGTAATACAAGCGGAAGTCCTTATCTAATTAATAGTGTTAACAAGAGACTTCGGATATCTTTTATTTTGGTTTTATCTAAGTTTTTTAATCATTAATGTGGAGACTTTGTGTAACAACTAAGTCAATATTATAATAATTGCACTAAATCGAAGATATTTTACTTAGTTTCGGACCATAGTTAGGAGCTTTTGGACTATAGTTGGGTAGTTTTACGGTACTCTGTCAGACTCTGTACCTTGTTGTTATCTCTTTCGAACATTAAAGTATTTATCACAAATAAGAAATCTCATGAGAACTATAGCCCACCTAACGAAGACCAAAAGTTGCCTATCGGGGGAAATAACTCGTGTATAAGCGAATTTTGGCATAGTTGTAGGGAATAGTGTATTAAACCACGTACTAACTACCACGTACTAGGCGACTCATTCCTCTTTACCTGTTGACTTAAATCTTGACAACCTTAATAATCACTTTTCCTCTTCCACTGTTTTTTCTGGTCCACTCAAGTCTAATACTCTTTTTACAAACACTGAAATAAAAGACACCGGTTCCGTAGAAGAATAGAATTATAATGTCAGTAAAAAATAAAAGAATTACAAATCAAAAACATAGACAATAATACGTAAAAAAGGTTACTCTATAAAAAGTTGTGCAGTCTTGCACATTCTCCCCTTTTTTGTTAAGACACGATAACTTTCGCGAGCTTTTTGAGGGGTCTACGTAAAACTCCAGCGGCGGTGTTAACATCTGCCACTCTAACTATTCCGTCTCTACCGGGGTACACTGCGGTGACACGTCCCTTGGGCCACGAGCCTCTTGGTAGGTTGGAGTCGCAGATAATCACAATATCACCCACGGCGATGGTTGGTGGAGAGCCTCCTCCTGTTCGAGGTGATAGGGAGGGTAGGTATTCTTTTACCCAGCGCTGCCAAAAGTGATCGGCCAGTCTCACTGCTCTACGCCACTTACTTCTGCTGAGAAGGTCTGATACACCCAGGGTAGCAGGGATAGGGCGTCCAGAAGGCGACATGAGTATGAAATGGGCTGGCGTCAGCGCTTCATCGGCGTCAGAGTCGAGCGATACATGCGTCAGTGGCCGTGTATTGACTAGGCCTTCAGCTTCAGCCAACAAAGTGTTTAAAACTTCATCCGAGGGAGCTTGTTCTCTAAGGGTCACTTTTAGAGCTTCTTTTACACTTCGGACTAAGCGTTCCCATGCTCCGCCCATAAAAGGTGCCGCAGGGGGAATGAACCGCCAATGTATTGACTCGTTGGCGGCAAAGTCTCCTACAGAAGAACCGTATAGTGATCGCAATTCCCTGTTTGCTCCAACGAAGGCTGTTCCATGGTCGGACCAGATCTCCAACGGTGTTCCTCGCCGAGCGATAAAGCGGCGAATACACATTATAGCCGCGTCTGTGGACAAATTGTGTGCCACCTCAAGGTGTACGGCGCGAATGACAAGACATGTAAATAGGGCAACGTACCGTTTTTCTCTTCTCCGTCCAACAGAAACCTGTACGGGTCCAAAATAGTCCAGGCCAACAAAGGTGAATGGTCTTTGATGATGAGCCAATCGAGACTCTGGTAGATTTCCATCGGTGGTTGAAAGGTTCTCGTACGCCGTAATTTGCACAATTGACAGTCATGGGCTACAGATCGAACTGCGTTTCTGAGGCCTATAATCCAATATTTTTGATGGAGCTCGTTTAGTACTAGTTCTTTATTCGCGTGACCAGCCTTTTGATGATATCTGGCTATTAGGAGACGTACTGCTGGATGTTTTCCATCTAAAATTAGTGGCCTCTTAACCTCTTCAGCGACGGCTGTTGCTGCAATTATACGACTGGCCATTCGGAGTAGATCGTTTTCATCGATAAAGGGCGACAGCTTGAAGAGACGGCTGCTTCGAGGCAATGGCTGTTGATTCTTTATTCGCAGGATATCTTCTATGAATGAGTCAAGTTGGCTTTGCCGTAAAATATGAGCTTCAGCTACGCGCATATCAGGTCGCAGTTATTTTTGATGGAAAATTAGGGGGATCAGGGGTATCAGGAGAGGATGTGCAAGTTTGTTGGAAGGTACATAAGCTTCCTTCAAGACGAGGAAGATTAAAATTAGGATCTCGCCTTCGCATGTTACGCATTCGCAATGATATTATGAATTGATGTGCTTTTGCTGTTGCTCGCACCATTCTCAGCCATGAGCTGAAGCGATTCGGATTCGCAGAGACTGGTGCGGGCAGATCAGTATCGGTGATAAGGTGAACGCTATGTTTATACTCTTCACGGCCTAATCCGCTGACGTCAATTTTCGGTTCAGCGGGCCAGTCCGATGTAAGAAGGAAACTAGGCCCTGAGATCCAGCGAGATTCTGGAGACAGTATAAAGCGTTTGACGCGCGTGGCATCGTCCGCTACATTTAAGTCACTTGGCAACCAACGCCACTCGCTGATATTTGTGAGCTCTAGTATCTCGCCAACTCTGTGAGACACAAAGGGTTTAAGGGTGCGAGCATCACTACGAAGCCAACCCAGAGCAGTCATTGAGTCGCACCAGAAAACGCGTCTCAATGGCTTCAGTCGGTGGGCATCGCATATTGATGTTGCAAGACGCGCAGCTATGAGAGCTCCTTGAAGCTCTAAACGAGGGATAGAAACTGGCTTCAGCGGTGTTACGCGAACTTTGCTGCAGATAAGAGAAAGCCTGATTTCACCGTTATTATATAGAAATCGCCAGTAGGCTACGGCGGCAAAGGCGGACTCACTTGCATCCGAAAATAAATGTAATTCACATTCTTGTACCTCGAGATCGCTCAAGTTATAGCGGCGCGGTATCCGCAGACCTGTGGTTAAGACCAGGTCCTGAAACCATGACTTCCACGCAGCGCTATCACTCGAAGGGAGCTCTTGGTCCCAATCTAAACCCTTGCGCCAAGCGTTTTGAAACAGTATACGACCGCGAACGACGATTGGTGCAAGGATTCCGAGTGGATCGTAAATACGCATAACATGCATCAGCACAACCCGCTTTGTGAGCTTATCCGGCAACACAGTATCTATTTTGACACCAGTATTAAAACCAATCAGATCACTAACGGGTTGCCAGATAAGACCCAGGGTACGGACAGGGGTGGTCAGGTGACCTAGATCTACATCAACATCCTTAGCGATAGGCGCCTCGAGCAAGGCTTCTTTCGGTAATAGCGAGAGTGCGGAGGGATTATTTGACGTCCACCCACGCATCTCAAAACCAGCATGCGCGTGAACAGTATAAATATCGGCGGCAAGCCTAGCAGCTTTACGAACGTCATTTAAACTAGTTATGCAGTCGTCCATGTAATGATCGGTAATAATTACCCGAGCGGCATCTGGATACTTATCCTGCCATTCTAACGCGTTTTTATTTTTTATGTGTATGGCAGTGAAAGGACTGGACGCGGCTCCAAAAATCATTGATGACATGCGGAATGTTCCAACCGGTTCAACTGAGGTGTCGCGCCAAAGGAATCTTTGCGCATCCCTATCGTTTTCAATAATTTTTATTTGTGGAAACATTTCCCGAATATCAGCATTTAAAGCGACAGCCCCTTCACGAAACCGCATTAGAATACCCAGCAAGGGTTGTAAAAGATCAGGGCCGGTCAACAACAATGAGTTTAATGACACGCCGTGATATTTTGCTGCTGCGTCGTGTACCGTCCGCAACTTATTAGGCTTATTCGGGTTAATCACACCAAAATGAGGGAGATACCAAGTAGGACGCCCGGGAGCAGCAGTTGACGAACACGGCTCAGCATATCCCTTTGATAACATGTCATGAATATTGCGTCGATAGCGTTCTGCATAGCTAGGGTCTTTTGTCATTTTCCTTTCTAAGCTCATGAATCTAGACAGTGCTAACTTGTAACTGTTAGGAATGTCTAGATTATCAGCCTTCCATAGCAAACCTACCTCAAAGCGGCCTCCCGGCAGACGGTGGGTCGTGCGCTCGAGTACTTGGCTGGCTCGTTCATCGTCTGCGTTACGGGCCTCGATTTTTGAGATACCTATAGAATCAATCTTAAACTGCTCCCTAATCAGATGTTCTATTGAAAATCGATCACTGTCAAAGTCAGGCTCATTTATTACGGTATGGTTGACAATGTCAACTCGTTTAGTTTTGCTACAACAGAAACCAAACAAGACCCAACCTAGAGCTGTCAGAATAGCTACAGGTTGCGTCCTGGTTCCTTTGCGGGTAATTTTAGGGAGTGATAAATGCCAGTTGTCAATTCCTATAATCACCATAGGCTTCACATCGTCGTAGCAAAATTGGCTAGCTATATCAGCCAAATAAGGATATTTACGCACGCAATCATGATGCGCAGACTGCCGTGCAGCGCCTAAACCACTGATCGATCTAGCCGTTTTAATGCTGTGAACTGTACCCGAATGACGGCCTTGTATATTAAAATTAACGTATTGAACATTAACGTGCTAGCCCAGACCACCGACACAATCTAAGCGAATATGTTTTTCGGGGCCTTTGGCACCAATCCTAGCTGAGATTTCAGAATCTATGAATGTCCCAGTGGACCCATCGTCCAATAGTGCGAAAGTGTCGACGCTACCAGCTGGTCCTGACACGGTTACGGCAACTATTTTCAACAACGGACGACTAGAAGGTTCTTTAGGCACAGATGAGGTCGCATGCGTGAGTATTTCATGGTCGGAGTCGTCAGACAGTGACGGTGCAGCGGCTGCATCGGGAACACTTTGGGCGACTGACGCGGTGACGCCGGATGGCGATGGCAGTTGCTCGTCATCGGCATTGTTGTCGTCGTCCTCCACGTCGACGTGCGTAGTAAGTAACAGCACGCTCAGGTTTTGACCCATGTAATAATCCATGATGACGCATGTCACAACCTTCTACACTACATACTTTTTTTATACAAGAGGCTTTATTCTTATGAAAACCTTTTTTCAAACACCTATGACATATTTTATTCTTTTTGACGAATTGCCACCTATCATTAACTGACATATTAATGAATTTGACACAGTCAAATAAATCATGACTTTGTTTACACAATAAACAATTATTGTCAGAAAAACTATGCGTTGTTGTCGGTATCGACATATTATCGAATGAATGGTTATTTTCAGCAACAATATTTACTTTATCTCTATTGCCGATTGGCCGAGTATTAAAAGTCGGCGCCTGGTCGTAGGCGCCTCCAAATCTACATTGCAAGTCTACTTCGCGTGAGAGGAAATCCGCAAACATTTCGAGCTTGGATTCGTTATCATTGCGCGAATGAGCGTAATCCAACCACCGTGGTCGCAGCAGCGGAGGCAGCTTGCTCCATAGTGCTTGGAATAGCTCGGGCGAATGTAAATGATCGGGTTTATTTAGCATCCGTATTACTTCTACGCAATTACGAACACGGCTTGAAAAATTGACAAGATCCTTACCATCGTAGCTTACCTTAGGCAGGGCGCGCACCGCTGACACTTCATGCGTGACGACGAGCTCGGGGCGGCCGAAGCGGGCGTCGAGCGCAGCCACCACCGCGGCGGGGTCGCGGGCTGCCGCCAGCAGGCCCGCCACGGCCTCGCGGCCCGCACCGCGAAGGGCGCGTGACAATCTAGCCAAATTTTCGGTGGAAGAAAAACTATCTGCTTTATTTTCGTAAACTCTTTTCAAAGCTAACCAATCCAGATACGACTTGCCGTCGAATGTGGGCAAATCCGTCTTTGTCTGGTTCACTTTATTTATTAACTTCTCAAGCGAATTAACTAAGCGTGTCACTCCTCCGTCTTCAAACTGACATTGCCCAGGAGAACTTTTAGCCACCGCGGCCGCCGGGCCATTCGTCTCTTGGGCCGCATTATTATCAAACCTGAAAGGTGGAATGGCACTTAATAAAAATTGTTCATTAGCCTTAGGAATTGTATTATTTACCCATTCCTGAATACTCGCGCGGCTACGAGTGCCGTGGCTGCTACGTCGGCTAGCACCGGCTTCGATTGCGGCGAGATTAGCTTGCAATTCAAGCTCTGCAACCTGGCGTTCCCGTTCAGCCGCGCGTTCGGCGGCATGGCGCTCGCGCTCCGCAAGCTGTCTCTCGCGCTCCGCAAGCTGTCGCTCGCTCTCCGCAAGCTGTCGCTCGCGCTCCGATTCCAACTCCGCAAGACGACGCGCGTGTTGCGCTTTCGCCTCCAGTTGGTGCGCTACGATGGTAGCAGACGAGCGTGACGTGGCGGCGCTGGCCGCCCGGGAAGGTGTCGGAGTCGCTTCGTGAGGAGCGGAGCCTGCGCCTTGCTGCGCGACTGGTTCAGTCTCCTTCACGGCTGGCACACCGTCTCCCTTTTCACGTCCGCTCATTTTAGCGCTCTTAGAGCGAGTTAACATTTATTACAAATACTTACTTCACGGCACTGAGGTAAACAACTAGAGACGAACACTCAATACTTTTGCTACGCATTTTGCGTGAAAGATATCACAAATGAGGCGGAATCAAACAAAATTAAACCAAAGCCGAAACGATGGAACTATCAAAATATATCTATCCCCTTTCCACTTAGCGTTTCAAATTAGCATCGAAAGATCGTCTATCTTTCACTACCTAATTGTTAAACAGGGACGCGGCTAATAACTGTGACGTACAGTTCAGTGTTACCTACAAAATGAAAAAAAATCCGCTAAATAATCAATATAACATATTGTTTTGAAATTATTAATTTCAAGGTTTTTTGTTCTTAGCTAGATTTCTTTCATAATAATCATAATTAATATCTGGGGCACTGTGTGGTCCTATAAAAGGTACCTATTTACTGTTGACATTTATGATACAGATATACATTACAGATATACATTTTGAAAGCAATTGAATAGGTACTTGACGATTGTGCAGGTGGTAGAACCTCGTGCACGGTCCGCCCGGTATCAGCATCATCATCATCAGCCTATGATAGTCCGCTGCTGGACGTAGGCCTCTCCTATTAACTATGCGTATATAAACGCTCTTACGACACCCGAAGGAGGAGTTGGGGTGGTGACAAATGTATTCTTACTGCCGTCACCACACGGCGGTATCAGCATAACGCCGTTTTAATAGACATTAACCTGCCGCCAAATAGTAGTACTCGTCCTGTAGCCGTACCATGAGTTGGAAAGTAAAGGATATGTTAGGTTTGAGTCGATACGTATCGCATTCTATCGCGAGATTGGAGCGAGCGCGATGGCCTGCTTTACGTATCGAGTGAAACCTAACGTTACCGATACTTACGGCAAAATGGGTCTTTTGGCCCTCTACAAAATTATTATAATAATATATGTTGTTTTAGCGGGCGTATTCCTCTGTACAACACATGGGTGGATTGCATTTTTTTTGTTAAGTTAGTCAAATCGTTTATTTCCGTGACAGTTACTTACTTAATTATGAACAAGTAACATCACGGTAATAAGAAAGTAGAAAAATGGAATAGTATCACTCAAACTCGAAAAGTTTGATATTCTCACCTTCTCTCTTCACCATCTTACTCTGCAATAATAAGTAAAAATATACCTAATATAACCTACTACCTTGTGCCTACATGCCAAAATCCCTACAAAATGTGGGAAACCAAATATGAATTAACTGGCAACTCTGATCCTAACGTTCATACTGAAACCTATTTTAGCAAAATTTTCATATTATTTATATGACTTTGAATTCGAAAATGGTAAAGTTACATGTGAAAAGTCACACCGTAGCTTTTATTTGTAGTTTTGGAGTTCGAACCGCATTTTTTACTGCGCATTTCGTCATTTTGGTGGAGCTGCTTACTTGACTTTGGCCGAACTGTTACTAACTTGACATAAGCCTGACTGTTGCCTGTGGGCAACAGTGAAGTTATTCGCGAACGATCGCCTACTACGAATCTAGAGGGTATAAATCTATGCTTCACGGTAGAAAGACCAATTTTACAAACACTGAAATAAAAGGCACCGGTTCCGTAGAAGAATAGAATTATAATGTCAGTAAAAAATAAAAGAATTACAAATCAAAAACATAGACAATAATACGTAAAAAAGGTTACTCTATAAAAAGTTGTGCAGTCTTGCACAACTCTAAATTGTCTTTCTTTATCTCCAATTCCCGACTTCTCCCCATTTTTCATCATGCAATTTTCTGACAGTGATGTTGAGAAATGCCTTAAATCTGTTACTTCTAACGCTGTCGGTGTTGACTGTGTTGGTCGTGATATGGTTATCCCTCTCCTTGATCTAGTTGTCCCCATTATTACCGGTATCTTCAACAGTTCTGTTTCTTCATGTAGTTTCCCGAATGCCTGGAAGGATGCTGACATCGTTCCTATCCCCAAAAAGTGCAATCCGACTTCTTTCGCCGACTTTAGGCCTATTTCTATTTTGCCATTCCTTTCTAAAGTTCTGGAGCGCCTAGTACACCAGCAACTTACTTCATTCCTAAATAGAAACTCCCTCCTTAATCCTCTCCAGTCAGGTTTCCGTTCTGGTCATAGCACGGTTACCGCACTGGTCAAAATCACTGACGATATACGTTTGGCTATGGATCACCGGAAGTTAACGGTATTGACGTTGCTTGATTTCAGTAACGCTTTCAATACCGTTGACTTTGACGTATTGTTAGGTATTTTACGTTCTCTCAATGTGTCCCCTGCAGCTATTGAGTGGTTTCGCAGTTATGTAGCGGGTCGTCGGCAACGTATTAAAGTTGATAATTCTCGGTCTTCTTGGTGCAGCACGCTAGCTGGCGTCCCGCAGGGTGGCGTGCTGTCCCCCCCTTCTATTTTCCTTATTTATCAACTCAATCACCTCCAATATTCAATCCTTTTATCATATTTACGCCGATGACCTGCAAATTTACTCCCATGGCCTGCTGGATGACTTGTCTTCCCTTATTCGTGCCACGAACGCTGATTTGGAGCGTATTTCTACATGGAGCTCTTGCTATGGTTGAAGGTTAATCCATCTAAAACCCAAGTTATTATTATTGGCAACCCGAGAACCATAGCAAGAGTGGATTTTGACCATTTGCCTGGTGTTTTATTTGATGGAATCCTGATTCCTTTTTCCAATCAGGTTAAAAATTTGGGTGTGATCTTAGATCGCACCTTTTCATGGATTCCTCAAATAAGTGAAGTGAGCAGAAGAATTTTTGCTACCATTGGTTCCCTTCGACGGCTCCGTAACTTCCTGCCTCTTGCCACCAAAATAGCGCTTGCTCAATCTCTCCTTCTGCCCATTTTTGACTATGCCGATATTAGTTATTTGGACTTGACTGAAGAGCAACTAAATAAGCTCGAGCGGCTTCAAAATGTTTGCATCAGATTCATTTTCGGATTACGGAAATTCGATCATGTTTCGAGCTTTCGTGCAAAATTAAAGTGGTTGTCCATCCGTTCCCGCCGTGATTCTCATATCCTTTCTTTCCTGTACGCCATCCTGTTTCACCCTCATACCCCTGGTTATCTAAAGTCCAGGTTTAAATTTGTTTCTTCCCTTAGATGTTCTTAAAATTTCCTCCTAGTTCCTCCTCCTTCGTGTTCTAAAATCTATAATAATTCTTTCTGTTTTCGTGCAGTTCGGTTGTGGAATGCTCTGCCCGTTGATATTCGACGTGCTAAATCTCTCCCCATCTTTAAAACACTTATAAAAAAACATTACATTTCTTTGTCATAAGTTTGTCGTTTTGTTTGTACTACTTGTAGTCGCACCATTCTCTGTCATTATTATATATATATATATATATATATTATTTGTATGTAGTAATTTATTTATTTTCTTTTATTTATGTAGTTTATGTGTTATATTTTACTTTTGTTCGCACCACCCGATACCATCACTATTTTTTCGCCTTATCGCTATCTAAAGGTTGTCTGGAAGAGATCGCTGTTTAGCGATAAGTCCGCCTGTTGTTACCTACTTCCTTATTTTTTGTTACTATTTTCTTGTTTTTTTTTTTTTTGCGTGTTTGTAGAGTGCAATAAAGTATTTTATTATTATTTGTATCTCTCTTTGATCACGGGCCTATAAATCCTGGTCTTTTGATAGGCTTACGCGGGGATACAGATCCAACACGTAGTGTTTTACACCTGCTGCAACCAATTCACGGGCACAAAAATAGATATCCGTGAACCGGTCCCAGCAGGCATATAGAGGCTATTGGAGATTATATGGAAAAGACTAGTGGGTTATGGAGATGAAGGTTGGATGGATAAGAGATGGAACTATAGAAAAGAGGTCCGGACACCTGCCATAACAATGATTTCTCTTTGCTATCGAGGCAGGCGGTGACTTGCCGCCGACTAGATGGGCCCCCGTAAATGCCGTCACAAGAGACAGCCAGGGGCAACACCGGTTATTATTATTATTTGTATCTCTCTTTGATCACGGGCCTATAAATCCCGGTCTTTTGATAGGCTTGCGCGGGGATACAGATCCAACACGTAGAGGCCCTTTGGAGAAATTTGCTGTGTTTTACACCTGCTGCAACCCATTCACGGGCACAAAAATAGATATCCGTGAACCGGTCCCAGCAGGCATATAGAGGCTATTGGAGATTATATGGAAAAGACTAGTGGGTTATGGTGATGAAGGTTGGATGGATAAGAGATGGAACTATAGAAAAGAGGTCCGGACACCTGCCATAACAATGATTTCTCTTTGCTATCGAGGCAGGCGGTGACTTGCCGCCGACTAAATGGGCCCCCGTAAATGCCGTCACAAGAGACAGCCAGGGGCAACACCGGTGTAGGCGGCTCAGGAGTGTAGAGAGGTGTACACCGCTTTCTGCGCAGTGGCTTGACGGCCGCTGCACCAACTCGCGACTTACGTAAATTTACACTTCCACCCCTGGAGCGTATAGCTCTGACGACTCCTCTCTGGACGGCCAGTTAAGGCAAGCCAGAGCTGAGAGTCCTACGGGTCCCCTTGGGGTTCCACTCCGACCGACGAAGACACGCCGGAGGCGGGGACCCTGACCAACTCTCGGGAGCACTCGGGTCCGTGGGGTCGTTACTCCCCAACAGCTCGCCACAAGCTGCCCTGCGGCCTTATTATTATTATTATTACTAAAAGTACTGGTGGTTAGGGGTGGAGCTAATGGGGGGAGGGCGGTGTAAAGGTCCTTATTTTTAATTTTTCGTAAATAACTCGTAAACCGTGGCTTATAGCAAAAAACGGTCTAGTACATAAGTAATCTACACAAAATTCTCTACAAAAAAAGTGTATGCATGTTTCCTCTGGAATCAATATGTCATGAGATAAGAAAGCAAGAAGATGGACGCAATAGAAATAAACACATTTGTTTAAGTAGGTATAGCACATACAGAATGTTCGCGAGCATTCCAAAAAATTTTAATGCTCAATTCCTGACCATATTTAGAGTCTTTAACGTAATATAAAATTTCCTGGATTCGGCTTGCTTTCAGAGATAATCAACCTTTTTTTCGAAATAAGTTTTTCGACGTAACTCATCATAAAACTTATTTTTTTTTCTCTTTTATTTTAGACTTTTTGAATACTTTTTGACATTTCCAGTACTTTTTATCACAACAACAATTTGTAGAAAATATTTATTTTAATATTTTTTTTAGGGACTGGTTATTTCGTCAAGTTTATTCCCATTTTTTGATTGCCAGGCAAAAGGTGTGGTAATATTAAAACACATTGTGGTAGCATTGTAATGAAAAAGAAGTTTTATGACGAGTAACGTCGAAAAACTTATTTCTAAAAAAAGGTTGATTTTCTCTGAAACCAAGCCGAATCCAGGAAATTTTATATAACATTAAAGACTCTAAATATGGTCAGGAATTGAGCATTAAAATCTTTTGGAATGCTCGCGAGCATTCTGTATGTGCCATACCTCCTTAAACAAATGTGGTTATTTCTTTAGTGGCCATATTCTTGCTTTCTTGTCATGAGATACACATTGATCTCAGAGGAAACATGCGTTTATCTTTTTTGTAGAGAATTTTATGTAGATTACTTATGTACTAGAACGTTTTTTGCTATTATGCCACGGTTAACGAGTTATTTACGAAAAATTAAAAATAAGGACCTTTACACCCCCCTCCCCCCGTTAGCTCCACCCCTAACCACCAGTACTTTTAGTATGTGGTTTAAAATGGTTTAAAATACCTGCAGGTGGAAAGGTCACAACGTGGCTTAATTAAAGTAATGTATCATAAAAAAAGAAGATACTCTACAGAACTACTTTATACTTTATCTAGCCTCCTTTCAGTTAGACAACTTTACATAAACTGTACGGTCTTGAAAATGCATAGGTCACTGCCATATGATCCTAGCATAATCAATAAAAGAAGGAAGGATGTGGTTGTAGTAGTGTCAAAAACTGGAACCATATTTGCAAGAAAGCAATTTTCAAGTTTATCTAAACACCTGTATAATGTTGCGAATAAACATCTAAATATATATAGCAAAACTTACCATCACTGTAAAACAGTTATTCCAAAATGGCTTATGGGAAAAAAATACAATGAGACCGAGCAACTTCTTCAACTGTGACATACCTACTCCCACCCAATAAACACACACTCACACACACACACACACACACACAAAATGGTTTCTTAAATGTAATTAATGATATTTACACTCCTGATTATTGTACCACAGTAATATATCTCATATGCATTTAAACAAATAATAATTTATGGTTGTTAGAAGAGCGGGACGTCTCAACACAGGCATTGTTAGCCTAAAGAGAGGTCCCAGCAAAATTGTATGTTATGTCTGTATTTTGAGAATAAAGTTATTATTATTATTATCTCCTTTATTTCTCTATTCTCTTAAGTTAGGTTTTTTATACAAATGTCTATAAAAGTAAAATACAATAAAACATACAAAAACAATACAAAACACATAAACACATTATAAAAAACCTAACCTAGGGTGCCGCCGGCAACGGGGCGGGCCCAAGCTGCCGGTGGTTAAGGTCGCAGAGAGAGGAACCGACGGACTATCCGCGCCGTGTCCAGGACTACCGCCTTCTGTATCCGACCCTTGATCCAGCCATCTAGCGAGAGACTCTTAAGGTGTTGGTCGAGACTCTTCGCCATTAAACCGTTCGCTGTAACGACTATCGGGACTATGATCGTCGAGTCAACATCCCACATGGCGGTTATCTCGTGGGCCAAGTCTAGGTACTTACTGGACTTGTCCTTTTCGGCCTTCACGAGATTCTCATCATGGGGGATGGTGACGTCGACGAGCACAGCCCGGCGCTCCGATCGATCTACATCTTATTATTATTATTATTAAATACCATTCCCTACAACTATGCCAAAATTCGCTTATACACGAGTTTTTTCCTCTGAGTTTCCTTCGTTTGGTGTACTACTAAGTTAATGTAATCTTTGACCTAAATACGATGCACCATACTATCAACAAAATTACTGAAATATAATAATATGCAGGACTTTCAACCTAATGCTTTTAATAATAAGATCTATAATTTTTGTCAAAGAACTTACAATAAGGTACTTAACAGTTGCTGTCATAAATATGTACACAACTATGCACCTTATAGTAACGTAATAAGTAAAAAAATGTACATTTATTAAGAAGTCTATCACCGATCAGTTGAACGCCCAAATCACTAATTATAAGAAATATAGCGATGGGTAGGGATTTAATGGAATTAGTCATTAGGGTTGTCACTTTTATAATAAAATAAATGAAGACAAAATAAGGAGTAGTCAAGTTTTTGTTAAGCAGATCAAATTGTTGCCGTATGGTGACGGCAGTATGAATACATTTGTCAACACCCCAACTCCTCTACATTGTGTTAATTTGTTATAATATTCTATTAATTGCATTGTTCATAGTGTCTTTTTGGATATTACGTTCAAACTAAAACAAAATCACTGTGATAAATAAAATCATTTGAACTTATAAAGAACCTTGACGGAAATAATATGCCGTTTTTGATAAAATAATTTATTCAATTATTTTAATATGATGGCGCAATTCAAAAAAATCGACGTTTATTACTTTCAAAATGATATAATCTGAAATGTATCATTGAGTTTCAATAAATATTTTATCATAAAACGCGTTTACTTCGAATTGATTATTTTTTTAATACAAACTGTAAAATAACCTTAACTCATCTTTTATACAGTAAGGCGATAATATCGAAATGTCTCTCATCATGACCATCATTCATATTCATGTATCGGGTCATAATTGAAGTTTGCCTCTTTAGCACAAATTGAATCGCGTCATTTAAACCTTACATTACAACTCATGCCATCTCTCTCTTTAATGCTATTTTGGCGGGTCTGAGAATGAGACCGGTTAAAGCTATCGAAATTATTGCGTTTTAGTACATTTACTCATTTTTTGTAAATTTTGAGTTATCGACATAACTTTTTAAAGCTTATTTTTAAAGGTGCGAAATGGTCACGTGAGTTTTCGTTCGAATCTGTCATTAGCATACATTTATTACTTATCGATTATCGTATACGATTGCAGAATGACATCTTGGACTGCAGTGGTTTACCTTTTTTTTCTGATTTGTTTAAGTATCATATCTAATTAAGGTGACAACCCTGAGTAGAACTGTTAATCAAGGCGTCGATTGGCATCTATTGTCGAAGAATTACCGCCCGCGAGCACGACAGGCCCAGCCCTATTTAAACTTTGGGGGCCCACACATAGATGGCGTTGCACCTTGCGTGGCAGTTTCTACATCGCGCTATCGGTGGTTCGAAGGTGCTTGTACTAAATGGGTATATTGGGTATACTAATAAGCTTTATCTGACTTTGGGGAGTTATATAATAGATATCGCTGTATTGAGTGAGCCAAAAAGAAGAACTAATGTCAATATCACCAGCTAAAAAACTGCCTCAAACAGTTCAATAAAAGTACGTACAAATTGTTTTTTTAGTATTAAAAAAATTATGAAAGAACATATAATATATGTACAACTTTTAAAATAATAGTTCCATGGAGTTTTTCTTTGATAATTTATATCCCCCACTCTACGAAATCAGTGAATCACGTTTTGAGTAACGATCGAATTTCGTAGAGTAGGGGGTTAGAATAGCGAATGCTCGTTGGGTCTGAATGCACCTTTAGACTCGTCTACCGTCTTTCTGGCTGCAGTCGGTTAAGCATTCATTCCAGACGCCACAGGGCGCGCAGATATAGCGTGATGAAGGCAGCTTTATCACAGGGACAGACGGGCGCGAAAGCTTTACAAATAAAAATAAAAACTTGAAATTTTGTAGTTCGTATGTACAGTCCACCGATTGGTATCCTAGGCCACTTAGGAATCAGGAACCATGTAAAAGTGACGTTCTTAAGCGTCAGCCTTCGTAGCCTAGTTGGTAGTGACCCTGCCTACGAAGCCGGAGGTTCCGGGCTCGAATCCCGGCGAGGCCATTTTTTGTGTATTTATTTATCACAAATATTTGTTCCTTGGTCATGGCTGTCTATGTATTTAATTATCTATATGTATCTATCTATTATACATCGTCGCCTGGTACCCACATCACAAGCCTTAATTGAGCTTACCGTGGGAATAGGTCGATTTGTGTAAAGATTCCAAAAATATTTATATATTTATTTATTTTTAAAGGACATTGTTAGCAATCTCTGACCAGACTGTCCTAAACTACCCCCATTTTGCACAGGGTTCGGTATCAGTCACACGTGTAAAGTGTTCGAAACGTCGCTAACATACGCGATATAATCAGTTTAAATACCTATAGTATTTCATGATTTTCATGTATAATAATCGTAATCGTAAGACTACTAAGTAGTAGCATACATAACAGGTACCATAGTAAGTACATTACTGTACTTGTTATGTCGCTAACTTCGCTAAGATACTCGCCCACAAGCTGACACTATAAATAAGTGTGGTATTTCCCACTAGAGCCATAAAGCGTGTTTTGCGCCGAACTGTACACAATTCTAGCTTCGCACCACGCCTCAAATGACTCTGTATTCATTTCCGATAAGGGCCAACGCACACTACAACTATTGCATTTGTCATCCTCCGTAGCCTAGTTGGTATTGACCCTGTCTACGAAGCTGGAGGTTCTGGGTTCGAATCCTGGACCATATAATCCATAGACAGCCATGACGGCTGTCTATGTATTTAAGTATCTATACGTATCTATCTATCTATTATATACAGTGTGTGTCTACGACGCGGGCTTTTACGAAAATGGGCAATAATACCTACGCATTGATCAGTATAATGTAATTAATGGACTAGCCCTTACCTCTAATGGCAGGTATTCGATTAAGTTTTGGACCATTGTTGGGAGCGTTTGGGCTATAATTAGGTGGTTTTACGGTATGCAAACAAGAGATTTTATAATGTCGAAACCCGTCATTGCATGCAAATGAATCCCGGGATTGAATGCCCTACCTGTAGCCCTACCATGAACTGCCACCTCGTAATGAACGCGCCTTTACATTCTCCTCGCCATCCATCCCACTCGCACTTGCGTATTGCAGCGAGAGAACCGAATGGAAAGTAAACGCGCGTTAAGGTCATACCAAAATCATTTGCTAATTTTTTTCTATTTTTAGGGTTCCGTAGCCAAATTGGCAAAAACGGAACCTTTATAGTTTCGCCATGTCCGCGTGTCCGTCCGTCCGTCCGTCAGTCTGTCAGCAGCATAGCTCAGTGGCCGTTAATACTAGAAATCTGCAATTTGGTACAGATATACATATGAATCATGCCAACAGAGTGGTATTTATTTTAAGATCATTTGCTTATTTTTTTTCCTTGAGGTATTGATTCCAATCGAATAATAAATTAAAAGTTTATTCGATAACTATGATGATTCGCATAACTATTTTTTAATATGGAACACCGCTCCAATCCAACTAACGAATTTAAAAAAGTTTCAAATCACATAAATCCGACTTAGCGTTGAAAGTTTCCGGATTAAATCCCGTTTCTTTCCTAACACCTTTTTTTTTCGGACATTGCGAAAAAATTACCGAAATTGTCTACTTTAATTTTCGACTCTAAACCAAGGCTTATTAGGTCTAATTTTCACTTATACCAGGAGAACGCGATGTCACCGAGGGAAAATCAATTGAAACAGATGACAGAGACAGTGACATTGATTACTTCTGTAAAAACCCGAAAAAAACGGACTAAAACGAAATTTTCATACATGCCCGAAAAAAACAATTTGATTTTTTCCGACATTTTCAACGCTAACCAGACCCCGATTTGCTGCCAAACCAACGAGACAATGTAGAAGTATACCTGTTCGATTAAAAATAAAATAAAACTGGTACACGATTCTGGAAGATATTGAGTAAGTAACATTCGTGCAAAAAAAACTATTAAATTGAGAACCTCCTTTTTCGAGGTCGATAAAATGGTACATTACGACACAAGTGCGAAAAATAGGAAATTCGAAACGAGTGGCGATGTTTTAAATCGACACGAGTTACGAATTCCCTTTTTGCACCAGATGGCCCTCCGAAGTTTTGGACCTGACGTAAAATCTCTTCTCGCACTAGAGCCTAAAAAAGGCACCATCTGTACTAAAATAGTACATTACGAGTCTCGACACAAGTTCGGAAAACATGAAATTCGAAACGAGTGGCGATGTTTTAAAACACGACCGATAGGGAGTGTTTTAAATCGACACCAGTTACGAATTTCGTTTTTGCACGTGTCTCGTACGACGTTTTTTAGTGCAGATGGCCCACTGAAGTTTTGGACCTGACGTAAAATGACCCACTTCTCGCACTAAAAACACCATCTGTACTAAAAACAATCTCCCACAGTAAAAATTAAAAAGAAAACCTTGTCTCTTCCAGCGAAGCCTCATCAATACCGATCGAGCTCTGATCACCGCAATAAATAGTCTAATTTATGTGCCAATGTGCGTCGACCCTCAGTCTCCGCTCGCCCTTGCAGCCGCGCCGGTGTGCGGCGTGCTTTACTGACTTGACAATTGTTTTTGTGATTTTGGATACTGGCCTATTTCACCATAATTACATGTGTGACAATTGTAAAATATCACCAAGGATCGGACAAACGCCCGTCATTTTGAAAACATAACCCTGTCCCGTATGGTAGAGGCCTCCTTATCTTATGATGTTAACATATTTTATTAATATAAGATATTTATTTAAAATATTTTTTTGTAATACGTACACAAATCTATCGAATTTATTTAGGAGATCCCAACTATTTCTTAGATACTTGTGCACACCATGATTGTTCGAAACGTGGTTACAACGTTAATTAATATACGCGATATAATTCGTGTGAATCGTTTTATTTCATGAATAACTATATCGCAATTACCGAAGAAGATAATTCATTGTACACTCAAAATATCAAAATTCAATATCAAAAATTCTAAGTCGTTTATTTGTCATAAATTCACAATCAGGGTACATAAAAGTAAGAAGGATCTCCTAAAGAGATACTTTGTGATAGTGTTATTAAAAAAATATCTTATTAAATAAAATATGTTAACATCATAAGATAGGGAAGTCTCTACTGTACGGAACAGAGTATTTTTTTCGAAATAACGGGCGTTTGTCCTATCCTTGAATATCACTGACGTCACAGACCTCGGCTACCGCTTACTATCGGACGGTCCATGGCTTGTTTGCCACCAACATAAAATTATTACTAATAACGTTATTAAATCGTTAATACACTACTTTTTATTTTCCGAAACCCGTGACAATTGTCGCAAGGTTTAGTACAATTCTCATTCAATCTTGACATGAGGTTCGGCTTATGTCGGAATTTCGCTACAGTAGTCGTGTTTTTTGTGACGATTGTAATTTCCCTTCACAAAAAAGTAGTTATTTACTGCTGATTTATTAAAGTTCCTGCACTAAATTGTATGTTGGTCGCAAACAGACGCACGGCCCTTCCGATAGTAAACGGTGACTACAGCCTGTAGACGCCCCAGATTGGAGAAACATTTACAATTGTAGCACTTGTCAATGTGGTGAAATTGGGGCCAGGTTTCAATTGTTTTTTTTTTAGTCTAACGTTTTCATTGCACGGTAAGACATTCGAAAAAAAAAACGTAGTTAAAGGCTCAATCAAAACAAAAAACAATAGTGTTACAAAAGGTAGTCGTACTAATTATAATTGTCAGCCTTCGTAGCCTAGTAGTGACCCTGCCTACGAAGCTGGAGGTTCCGGGTTCAAATCCCGGCGAGGGCATTATTTGTGTAATTATTTATTACAAATATTTGTTCTTTGGTCAGCTGTCTATGTATTTAAATATCTATACCTGAAAACCTATTTAGATTCCAATACTTTTCAAAAAACATTGCCATTAAAATGAAATATTAGGTGGTTCCGTAAATTTTCACTTCTGTAAATATTATTGTAGGTAGCTGCTGGTGACCATTTTTTGGCAAATGTATTGTGTGTCACAAATAAATATTTTTTTCTTTCTTTTCTTTTTTCTTTCTTACTTTAGCTTGGCTGCTACGGAACCCTATAAAAACACGAAATATGTTATTTTTGTCTTAGATTCCTCATGTTGTGGGCTATAAGAATAGACCTCATGTAAGTTATTTCATTTTTTGTATTAAGAATTTTAAAATTTTCCTTCGGTTAAAATGCCGCGGTGAAGATGTTGCTCAGTATACCGGATTTATATTCCGCGCACGCGAAAAACATTTAAACAAAATACAAAACTTTCAATAGCATTTGCTGCATACGCATAAAAATATTTCTAAATGAAAATGTAGAGGTATGTGAAGTTTAAGTTTTTAAATTAGCGATAAAACCAATATTGTATACTGAAAGTGCGAACGGTCAACAATATAAGGTGTTTACAAAATAATTACCGATACCTTAAGGTGCGGTTAAACTAAAAGAGCATTCGCTGTTCTAGCGCCCGTTCTACGAAATCAACCAATCACGTTTTGTGTACCGATCGAATTTCGTAGAGTGGGAGGTTAGAACAGCGAATGCTCTTTTAGTTTAACCGCACCTTTAGGGTGCGACTCCACTAACGCGGAGAGGAGCGGAGATGTGCAGAATTGGCCAATGAGACCGCATTACAGTGTTTCGAATTTTGAATTTGAAGAATGTAATTGGTCAATTCTGCACATCACCGCTCCTCTCCGCGTCAGTGGAGCCACACCCTAAGTGTATGCATGTATACATGATAACGAACAACTTTCGTTATGGGACTCGTATCGATATCTTGAAAAAAAATCGCCTTTTCATACAAAGCGGTTCCATGGGGTGATCAACATTTCATAGAAAGTGATTTCATTTTTTCGAGTTTTCGATACGAGTCCCATAAGTAAAATGATTCCTAAAGGTGCGTTTAAACCAAAAGAGCATTCGCTGTTCTAGCGCCCGTTCTACGAAATCAACCAATCATGTTTGCAGTACCGATCGAATTTCGTAGAGTGGGAGGTTAGAACAGCGAATGCTCTAGTTTGAACGCACCTTTATCATGAACACATGCATACCGTAAGGTATCAGTAACAAATTTGAAAGCACCCTGTATAAGACGCATATGATGGACTTTTCCTACAAATGAAATATGCCGGAATTACCCACACTGAACTAATTATGAAATACTGCTATTTTTTAGATATGTCTAAAATATTTCGCTATCTTGTGGCACACGGAAATGCAATACAATAAGTTTTCTATTAAGCGAAAAAACACTAAAAATAATTAAAATCCTCATAATGGCTTAAGTGAGAATGATTACGGTGGCAAGCAATTGGCAAATGGAGGCGTAATTAAACTATAATGAATATGCCCGGTTCACACGCACCTCACCGTAGATTATGAACCTCGTGTGGGGTCGTATGTGCGGTTAGTGCAGGTATCTGGCAATGCTTACCTACAGGTTGTTTCATAGACTAACGTGCTAAGTAAAAAAGACGCATCTCTTATATTAGTTCTAATGGAGGTGCGTCCTTTTTTGTACGGCAGTCGATTAAAATTTTAAAAAATAAAGTTTCTTGTCAGCCTCTGTACGGATCAAAAGTTAGAGGGCTGAGAAACCTTTTTTTTTTCTTCTGGAGCGATTATCTTCGAAAATATTGACTTCACAAAAAAACTTTCTTTCAAGACCCTTATTCTTCTTCAGAGACCTATTCAATGATACCCCACACTATAGGATTACAGCAAATAAAAAAAATCATCCCCACTTCACCAGTTGGGGAGGTACCCGAAAAAAAATTGTTTTCTAATTTTTATTGTACCACTTTCTTGGCATGATTAATATGTATACCTGTATACCAAATTGCAGATTTCTACTGAGCTATGCTGCGGACAGACGGACGGACGGACAGACGGACATGGCGAAACTATAAGGGTTCCGTTTTTGCCATTTTGGCTACGGAACCCTAAAAACAACCATACCATCCCCTACCAGACCTACAAACAGTTACAAGCGCAGAATAAAGACACTTGAAATCACAACTTTACCCTCAGGGATCCTACGAGCGTGTTCCATCCTCACCCCAGCCGTCAGTCGACCGACTATCAGTGACGTGGGCAGACCCCAGCATGGCTTCAGGGGTCAACCTCTTCCACCTGCCCTCGGAGACGGCCGTCAGCAATGAGGTCAAATTCTCCCCTGGAGGTACGTCATTCTTAGAGTTCCTAGCAAGATGCCGTTCAGTTATGCTATTCTCTTATTCACACTTTCGACGCTGCGTTCGTCAACGAGGTCGACGTCGAGACAGCTTGTCTAAAATCCTAGCTGTTTGATTTGACATTAGGAATCGAGGCTGTGAGCGAGGTTGTGGGCAAGTTCGTCGCTGTTTTTCGTTAGAGAATACTAAGTTCGTACATTAAACGTCAAACTTAAACGAAGCGTGAAAAAGCATCTAGCGGGCCAGCAAGGCGGTGGCAGCTGACAGGTTACTGCTGGTCTCCTGTTCGTTGCCGCCGCGATTTGGGCTCCACTTTTCACTTACGATTAGGTGGAGTGAAGCCACTTTGTTGTACCAATATAAAAGATTGCAGCAGTGTTATTCACTAAGGAAACCGCCTAGCTGTCGGCGCTGTGACAGCGCTGCGGCAGCGTCGAGCCTAAAAATGGTATTCACTAATGTACTTTAAACGACACTAGCGCTCGGCGACGAATGCGGCGTGAGCTGGAACTACACTGCGTCGAGAGTTTGACGTTTAATGTACGAACTTTGTATTCTCTAACGAAAAACAGCGACGAACTCGCCCACAACCTCGATTCCTAATGTCAAATCAAACAGCTAGGATTATAGACAAGGCTGTCTCGACGTCGAGCTCATTAACGATCGCAGCGTCGAATGTGTGAATAAGAGAATAGCATAGCTGGTTGAATATCTGAGCGTTTCAACCGCCTAATTTTGGTAGCATAATTTTTGCCGAAGTTTCTATTGGTTACAATGTGCTACTTCGTCATTTGAAGGAGACACGGTACCAACAAATGACGAAGTATAACATTGAAACGTTTAGTTTCTTCGGCGGAAATTATGCACCGAAATTAGGCGGTTGAAATGAAACGCTCAGATACGGGAGCAGTAGTAAGTGTATATAGATAGGAATCTACACTTAGGAATCCATAGTTTATTTCTACTTAATGAGCCACTTCGTGCTCATAGCGTGTCCGTGCACTATTATTCTCACCGATCGGCGATTTGTCTGCCAAGCGAATGTTTGGGGTGACCCGATTCCTGCCTAGCTAATTATTTCGTAATTTATTGATTGCTGAGCGAAATACTAGATTTTTATCCATTGTGACGACGTTTTTCTGTTGAATTGGTTTTGAACCATTTGGAGACATAATTATCATTATTATGAGATTATGACATAATCAAGCGATTATTAGTCATAATGATTTTATATTTTATCCATAAACAATTTCTGTTCAGTTCATCAATTTTCGTATACGATGAGCAATAAGTAAATGTATTAGAATAATAGATTCGTACAAAAAGTCACGTGACCATTTCCATACATTATTATGGTCACGTGACTTATCGCTTATCGTATACGATTGCAAAATGGCATCTTGGCTAAGTCTGCTGAAATATGTCGCGCATATTGACTTAGTTAATGTACTAAATGTTGCAAAATTCAGCTACAATTATTGTTGTACGCTTCATATTTAATTTAGGTTTACATTCCACCTCTGTACGTAGTTATTTGGCTAAGAATATTGAAATGAAATAGTACTGTAAAGACCGGGAAATAAGGGCTTGAAGGCCGAATATATATATATATAATTATTTATTACATGTTTTAAGACTGAAAACCACAATACCGGGCAGCCATTTGAACCAATCACAACAAAGATTACTTTGTATGCATAAGCTTGTAATGTGTTTTTATAAAATTCCATTAGAATCCCCGTTTGCTTGACAAGCCCATTTGCATGTTCAAAAATATCTGATTACGCCTTTTTTTTATTTGTGTATTAAAAAGATATCCATAAAGTTTGAACGGGTGTAAGAGACCAACCTTCCACAGACGGCTCAGAGGATGAAGACTACTCCAGCATCAGCGCCGTGCTTCGTCAGAGGCGGTGCAGCGTCAGGCGATCCAGGAAGGGACGCCGCAGAACCTCCTCGCCTTTCCTGCCTGATGAAACGAGATCCAGACGAAGGTCTTCCGTGTTTACTACCAGTTCTGGAGAGTAAGTAGACTATGAAATAAAGAAGCACTTGAGATGAGGTCAAATGAAGAACTACACAAGACAGATAAGGATGCCGTCTGTGCACGACTTTTCTACCTGATGAGACAAGATTCGGACGACGGTCTACCGTATTTACTACTAGTTCAGGAGAGTAAGTAGGATGTAAAATGAGGAACTACATACGATAGAAAAGAATGCCGTCTGTTCTTGCCTTTTCTACCTGATGAGACGAGTTTTGGACGACGGTCTACCGTGTTTACTACTAGTTCTGGAGAGTAAGTAGGACGTAAAATGAAAAACTACATAAGATAGAAAAGGATGCCGTCTATTCTCGCCTTTTCTTGATGAGACATGGTCTCGATGACGGTTTTTGGTGTTTACTACCAGTTCTGGAGAGTAAGTCTAAGTAGGCTATAAAATGAAGAACTACATAAAGCCGCGTTTTCACTTCTGTGTTCTGAGCGAGCAATCTTTCGTTCTTGGACAGATGAAAAGAGGATTTCACACAACAATTATAGTTCGTCAGCCCACGAATGGAATGCTAGCTCAGAACACTAAGTGGAAACGCGGCTTAAGATGAGATGAGGGCTAGATGACGGTCTTCAAGTGCTTAAGATAGAAAAGCATGGCGTATAAGCATACCTGGGATAACTCGGGGCATTTATACGAAAGTGATGTAGCAAAATATTTTATCGACTAAAAATATATCGATGTTACTGTGAATGACAACATCAAAATGTTATTCGGCCTAAATAAATATTAGGTACTTACTCTTCAATTAAAATAAAAAATAAATTTAAACGGGTAGTTAAGTTTATTTTAAAATAGTTTTCAAAATATACAATTAATATTAAAATATCAATATTTAAATTGTCATTTTCATTAAAATGACATCTGCATACAAGAGGCTCGATATCAGATATGACATCGAACCTCTGTACTGTAATCGAGAATGTTCAATAAGCACATCTTTTATTATAATTATATCGACATCTTTTTAATCGATATCAAATCCCTATAACTTGCCCCCAGTTATCCCAGGTATGCGTATAAGACGTTTGCGACTTTTCTGCCACATGACACCCGATCTAGAAGATCTTTGGAGTAAATGACCAGCTCTTCAGATTAAGTAGGGATGAATATATGTTACGATATTGTGGGATGAATAGGAGAGGCCTACGTCCAGCAGCGTAAAAGAGACGTGTTGTGTGTGTTTTCAGAACGGCGATCTCAATGGACGATGGTGGAGCAGTGACCCAAGAGGAGATCTTCAAGAACATCCGCATGCACAAAGAGGTGCTCAGCTCCGTGAAGCAGCAGCCTCTGGATCTGCGGCGGAAACTGAAGCTGGTTCATCTGGTATAGTATAAAAATATGTATCATTTCAGAACGCATGATACAAGGATCAGAATCATTTACATATTTTTGGAGACAATCGTATTTACGTGGTCACGTGACGTGAGATTATCAAGATTAGAGTCAACATCGTAGTGACAACAATACAATGCATGGGTGTTTAATAGACGTCACGTAAATGGCAGAGGGTTCATTTGACAACGTGGCAATTATAAACATTTACCGCTGCGTTTGACTATCCGTGGTCTCCAGTCGAGCACTTTTCGACCCCATCGACCATCTGCTCTGCGTGAAATATGGCCTGCCCTTTTGCCACTTCAGCTTTCTAATCCGGAGGGCTATGTCACTAACTTTAATTCGCGTATGGTTCTCCTCATTTCTGATTCAATCACGCAGAGAAACTCCGAGCATAGCCCCCGACGACCATATGATGGTCGCCGGGACACGCTGGATGCAGGTCGCATCTAACCGGTACATGTGGAGGTCCAGAGGGGAGGACTATGTTCAGCAGTGGACGTTTTATGGTTGAGATGATGATGATGATGACCTCCTAATTTTCATAGGCCTTTGGCATCTTTATTATATGATTTTATGCAGCGTTTTTGCAGCAGTATTTGGAATGACTATTAAGCCATTCCAAAGAGTGATAGCAACGTCTGCAAGATTGGCATCTCAGTAAGGGGTCATCTGATGAATGAGTTGATTTGTCCCCTCTCTCTCCTAATGCCCGCTTTCCACCGAGAGCGGAATCATTAATGGCTCTGTTTCACGTTCATCGCTCGCTAAGGACTAATATTCAGTTGACGGCTGCGAGTCACAGCAGCAGTGAAAGTTAAATGGACCCATTAATGACTCCACTCCGCTCGCAGTGGAAAGCGGGCATAATGCGTGTATTGCAAATACATGTAATAGGATTGATAGTAAATGGCTCAATTAAGTAGTGAACAGTGATAGTATGATGATGTAGTGTTAATTTTATTTTGAAAACTATAAACAATATTACTTATACAGAAACAATAAACTAAATCTTAAAATAAACTTACGAAAATACTAACTAAATTATAAATAAGAAAATTGCCCCAGATTGTCGATCAGTAGCGTGCCCAGAAGGCTGGCAGCATTGCCACGTTGAATGCCAATGCTGATCCGCTGTGCTAGATATGAACCAGCCTTCTGGTCACGCGTCAAATCGTACAGCTTCTGCCTCACCTCTTTGAAGACACTGTAGGCGCTATCTTCCCAGGGTCCTAAGGTCTCCACTGCAAACGGCTCAAATATGAAACCATTGCCTATGGTTGCAGATTTGCGCCGCTTGAGCAGCTCTGAGTGTTAATTTAAGTTACTATTTTCAGGCAAAACGTTACATCAAGTGTCATGAGGGGCAGCTTCAGGAGCGGCTGGCACAGTCCAAAAGCACGAGAGACATCTACGCGAGGTTCAACATATTATGTGCAGCGGTAAGTTACTTTTAATTACAGTATATTCAACAATTTTTTGCACCGGCGACTTTATTCAACGGGAACATAACATGAAGAGTGGGGTCTAGCAGTAGACTTTGGTTGACTGGTGAGGGTATTTCTCCAGTAAAATTTATTGCAAATCTGAACAAAATAATATAATAATTGTCTATTGCGGATCAACAGTTACATCCAAAGGTGTTAGTTACAAAACGAATACTTAAAACTATGTAGGCTGGCATATTGATTTAAACTTTCACGATTATCACTCATATTTAAAAAAAAACGTAAGGTAACGTATTAAACGTAAGTTTACGCGATTAAGACCCGTTTGTCTTTAAAATATGTAGGCTGGCATCCAAAAAAAAATGTATTTTGCATTGTCCTTACAAATTTGTACTTAGTCTACACCAATCGTCAGAATCTATAAAAACCGGCTAAGGGCATGTCGGGCCATGCTCAGTGTAGGGTTCCGTTATTACTCAAAAACGGCTGGGCAGTTTATGTTCAAAATAGTTTTATACTAAAGTATTTATTAATTTTTCATGTTTTTTGGACCGATGAATCAAAAGTTGGAGGGTATTTTTTGTAATTATTGAATTTTAGACGATATCCGGGAACCTTTTATCGGCTTTTTTACCTAAATGCATGAGGTTCCAGAAATGGTTTGATTGAGGTTTTATCGTACTTAGAATTTTTATTCTTACTAATGATAAACACCATTTTCCAGAAATGGCACCAGCTCAAACGCGAAGCAGCAAACACCTCCAACCTCCTCATACCCTGGGAGCTGAGGATCAAGGAGATAGAGTCCCACTTCGGTTCTGTGGTGGCTTCGTACTTCACGTTCCTGCGGTGGCTGTTCTGGGTGAACCTGGTCACTGCCTTCATACTGATGGTCTTCGTCATCGTCCCCGAGGTGAACAGTTCTGCTGTCCTAGTTTAAAAAGCCACCTTCCCTTCGTCATAGTCTAAGTAAAAGTTAAAACGTGACGGCAACAGCGACAAACGACTAGACGCGCTACCATCATAAGCCTACATAACAGGTTTTATTAAATTCACCACCTAACCAAATTTTTGGGAATATCTGAGAACGAAAACTCTAGTATCTAAATATGAGCACCAATCAACTATTTATTTTCATAAAATCATAGACAATTAGTGATACCGCAAGCAAATAACGGTCAACAAAATTTGGTAGGTCAGATTTTAACGTCTTTTTACTAAATTATTACTACTAGTCATTATAGTCATATATGTTTGCCAGATGTTTGCTCAATTTCCTAATGTTTATTTACATTTTTTTTTCAGTATCTAACAGCAAATAAAGAAGAAGATGGCGAGAGAAAGAGGATAACCGACGAGGAAAAGTTGAACGCGACAAACCTTCTCACTCTTTGGGAATTTGAAGGGTTTCTAAGGGTGTCCCCTATCTTTTACGGGTAAGTATTTATTGAAGAAAATGGAAACCCAAAAAGGTATAGTTGGATTCATTTAAAAAAGGCCTGAGTGCAAAGCCGAGTTGCCAATTGCTAATATTCAGTAGCGTTTCATATTTTTCTCTCTGTCACTCTTTCTCTTTGGTGCAGCAACCCCCGCAAGCCTAGCGAAGACACCAATCTGCAATCATATACGATACGTGATAAGTCACGTGACTATAATAAGGGATCATCCATTAATTACGTCACACCTCAAGGGGGAGGGAGGGGGTCCACAAAATGTGACATATCGTGACAGGGGGGAGGGAGAAGTTCTGTTTGTGACGTCACAATCCTCACATACATGAATACATGAACATAAAAGAATAGAAAATCCAAAATCCTTGAGCGGAGGAGGAACAGGTAAATTTTCTCTACCTGAATTTTACGAATCATTTTAAGCAATCCCAAATATCCCAATAAAAAGTTAGTTAAAAAGTGATGTGGTAATTTTTACCTTCTTAAACTAAAAATCTACTTGTGACGTCACACTAAGGGGGGAGGATGTAGTTAATTGTGACGAAGTGTGACAAGGGGGGAGGGAGGGGTCAAAAATTCATAAAATTGGTGTGACGTAATTAATGGATGATCCCTTAATGTATAGAAATGGTCACGTGACTTTTCGTTAGAATCCGTCATTCTCATACATTTAGGACTTATCGCTTATCAAGTTATCGTATACGAATGCAGAATGGGATCTTGGCTAGGCATGCAGTTGTTTCGTTAGCGAATAGGCGTTAGCAATTGCCATCTTGGCTACGGACCCTGAAGTGCTGCAATACGCAATGTTTCTGAAGATATGTCAGACAGTGTAAAGACAAGGAAGGCCCCACACTAGGCGGGCATAATAATAGCCAAGGAGCTTGCACCCTCTGACTTGGTTCAGAGACGAGCTGTCCGAATAGTCGACGATCCCAGACTCACAGGCGATATTGAACCCTTAAGTCTAAGGAGAAATTTCGCCTCCTTATGTGTGTTCTATCGTCTGTACAGTGGGTTGTGCTCTGAAGAACTGTTCGACATGATGCCAACGTCCACTTTTCATCATCGCACCGCTCGCCACCGACTGGGCGCTCATCCTCACACCTTGCAACCTAAATGGTCGCGCACCGTGCGATTTCAGAGGAACTTCCTCCCGCGGACGGTCCGTCTGTGGAATGAGCTCCCTGCCGAGGTTTTCCCGTTGGACTACAGTATGGGGTTCTTCAAAAGAGGAGTGTTCAAGTTCTTATTGGGTGGGCGACGCGCATTAAACACCCCTGGGGGTTGCAGGCGCTCATAGGCTACAGTGACTGCTTTCCATCAGGCGGGCCGTATGCTTGTTAGTCACCGACGGGGTATAAAAAAAAAGATTTGAAACTGGGAAATACTCATCTCATCACATACTCAAGAATTTTGGAAACGGCTTAAAGAACAAATTGACGATGTAATAAGAGAAAAACAAGACCACGTTCACGTGATGGCCTCTTCGGAAGACCAGCGCTAGCACTCGCTAGCAACATGCTGAGATGAGGCCATTGCAAAGCTTAAACTTTTTTTTATTTGTATTATATTTATTTTTTCGTTTCTGTATTTGTGTGCTACGAATAAACTTATTTCTATTTCTATGTATATCCATGTTAAAATTAATCATTATTTACAGATATTATAGCAGCATAGAACGTTCTCAATACAGAATGCCTCTAGCATACTTCCTTACGGGCGTTGCTGTATACATCTACGCATTCGTGGCTATTTTGAGGAAGTAAGTTTAGTATGCTGTAAAGTAAAAATAGCACGTTGATTACCGAATGACATAACGTGAGCCCTAGCTAAGTAACACAACACAACTCTGACAGTTGATCTCTTCTTTAACTCTTTAAACATAAGCTGCTTGTCTTAGTGGTAAGCTGGGTCAAAATTCCTTTCGTTGCCTTAATTTGTGTCCCTAAAAACGTGACGCAGTGTGATTTTCGTATAAGATAATGTTTTGTTTTCAATCTCTGATGTATGGATTAAAATCTAGCGTAAAAAAGAAATACAAGTGTGCACCGGATTTTTTTTTATTTACTGAGTCGAAACAGGAACTAAAAGCGTGACAGAGTGGTATGAAACAAGACCACGAAAAGAATTTTGATCCAGCATTTGATGGGATTCTTTTGAGATTTGCTTAAAGCTAGGATTACGTCTGTGAGTTATTTCGTAATTTGAAAGGACACAGCTATATTAAGGAATGAGATTTCAAATGCAGTTCAAATGATCTTTAAACTACATTAGTTGGGATAGTAGGAAAGCAGAGACATTGATTCACCTCAATTTTCAGAATGGCAGAAAACTCCCGCATGTCAAAGCTCTCAGAGAAGGAAGACGAATGCATCTTCTCTTGGAAGCTGTTCACTGGCTGGGACTTCATGATCGGCAACACGGAAACAGCACAGAACAGAACAGCATCAGTCATTCTTGGGTTTAAGGAGGCGCTACTAGAAGAGGCTGAGAAGAAGAAAGATGTTCGGAAGTCTGTATTTTGTTTCAACAGTAGTTTTAAGACACTGATTCAAACTTCTACCATGCTCATTATGTCAAAATTTCTGTAACGTGACTGGCTTTTCAATTCTGTTCTGATAATATTAGTACATTGTGCATCTAGGGAGATACAATAAGTACGTAATACCGTACTTTAAAAGCACTCTCATTAGTAATAACTAACGAGAGTGTCAGATGCCCGATGCCGTGGGCGGAAGGCTTTTAATGACTCGAGTTTGTATTCCGTTTACCAACTGTGATGCATACAATATTTTTCATCACATTTGCGGACAAAAATATAAGTTTAAAGACAAGATATTATTAGATGAGTAGACGACGTACTAACAGTTCTATAACTTCCTAGGAAATTTCACTTTCCTATTACTCTCGCGATGCATGCAAGCAATGGCGTGCGTAGACAGCAAGTGCGATGAAAAATAATTTGAATACCACTTAAAGATCTTTTAGCAAGACACAATCCGCTTAAAAACGATATGATCGTATTACCATAATTATGTTGCTTTCTTTAATTTTCTAGTATTTAAATTAACCAATAATATTATAACTGTGGCTGCTTGATTAGATACCATAAATTCGAGTAGCATTATGCCAGTTGTAGAGTTGTTGTATAGACTTTTTTTTTTCGTTGGGCCGTTTTGCCTCCTGCCTGAAAGTAATCCGAACTTACTTTACCTACTCTGAAGATAAAAAAGTATGGCAATTAACATTTTTGTTGCAGTTGGCGCATAATAGCTCGCCGAGCCTTTGTCAACCTTTCCGTCTTAATGCTCCTTGCTATATCAGTCTACGCTGTTCTCATAGTCGTTTCCAGCGACACCAAGAAGTCAGGGAGCTGGTGGCATGACAACTCGACCACCATAGTTGTGACCATCATATCTATATTGTTCCCTTTCTTCTTTGAGTTCTTGGGTTTCATGGAGAAATATCATCCGAGGACGCAGCTACGGTGGCAGCTTTTCAGGTTTGTAATGTTCTTATTAGATTGTTTTCTTTTTTATCTAAGGTATTGGACCGAGTGTGAATTACTGTGGAAATATATAATTCTTGTGTGATAAAAGGAATATTTCAAAATATTGATGTTCTATTTGCGTTGTTAATATTAGTTGTATCTTTACAACAGGTATTTAGATTAAAAAAATATTATTTTACAGGATTATGCTGCTAAATCTGCTCAACTTATTCTCGCTCATATTTGGTTTGTTTTACAAAATTCAAGGCATGTCTAAAGATTTAGAACATATGAAACCAAACTCAACCAATGCTAGTGTACCTACAGTTACCAATAACTTTGGCTTGAATGAAATAATGTTTGTAACACAAGAGGTAAATTGCACAGATGTGCAGGCCTGTCTGTCATGTCATTATTGCGTTTTACCTACTGTGGCTGCTATCGCTGCTGTAGCTTCCACGATAGCGCATAATGTAAAGGGGGATACTAAAAATCAACCGATATCAAAACATTCAAGTACACAGCTTAATCTCGATTCCGTTACGAAACCAGGAAGTCTATTAGCTGAAAATTTGCAACTCGGTGACCCTTCGAGTACAGTTAACCAATGGGATACAGCTACCGAAACAGAAAGTGGAGACAGTATTGATATAAGTGATTTATCTGAAACCCTAGTATCAAGTGTCCCTTCAAGTACTGTCATTAACCAATGGGACATAGTGTTTTCTTATTTAAATAATAACGAAACTGAAATAGAAAGTGAAGAGAGTGCAGATGAAAACGATGACGATTATAATGTTTATGACACAATATCAGAATCATCTGAAAAAACAGACACTACAGAAAAAAATATTGCTATCAGGTCAACTACTAAATACACGCAGGAAAATATTGAAGATATATCTACTACACAAGCTACGGATGCAGCATATAGTAATTCACGAAGCACAGATTTGGATTGGAATTTAAAAAATAGTGTCACTTGGGACGATACGAGTACTACAACACTTCAACAAGAAATTACAACTCGTGTAACTGAAGACACTATTGATACAACTTATGAAACAACCAGTTTGATTTTCGAAACGACAACAGAATCAAAAACCTCAAGCACATTAATTGTTTATCCTGATATTGAAACTACAGCCTCTCAAACTACCGAGAAAGATTCGCAAACAGCTACCAACACATATTCCAGTACAAATGAAGATGAAACTGAAACAACTACAATGGCCACTGAATCAACAACTGATTTGAAGACTACTGCTAAGACAGTACCATATTGCCCCTATTATGTTGTCAACTGTACAACAATTTGTGGAGAAATAAATGTAACCCAAGTGATGGTAATATCTAACTGTAGCGTAGTAGTTGCTAAATGCTACAAAACTAGTATTATTTCAAAAAATACATTAAATTTACATAATAAGGATACATTGAAACCGACCGAGACGAATCCTTCTGAAATAGATATAATTTATACAAAAAATAACATAAGTATGTACAAGTTGACACCAAGAACACGAGCGAAGCTGACCAAACTATGCTGGGAGACTATGCTCGGCCAGGAGATGGTGAAACTTACTATGATGGATTTGGTAATCTTTTTTTTATTGTTTGACCACACACAATTTTAACTACACAAATAATAATTATAGTGATAAAAATATTCTTGAAAAGCTAAAGATCATAATCGTAGCCAATATCTACGCAAAATGTAAATTTATAATTGCATCGGTGTAGCTATTTATAAATTCATGTCGAAATCGTCAAGTTCAAAGCTATGCTATAGATATATACAATAATGTTATTTGAATGCTTTTTGCAATGCATTTTGAAGACATTTACCGGGATATTTTTATAGAATAGAATCTGCTTTTGGAGAAATTTCAATTATATTAAAAGTATGATTTATGATGATCAATTTATAATCTCAAATCAATAGGCTCAATGTAATCATATACTTCCAGGTTTTTCTTTTGCTGAGTACCTTGTTCATGGATTTCTTCCGCGCCCTCTTCGTCCGCTACATGAACCGATGTTGGTGCTGGGACTTAGAGAAACGTTTCCCCGAATACGGGGACTTCAAGATCGCCGAGAACATTCTCCATCTCATCAACAATCAGGGCCAAGTGTGGATGGGCATGTTTTTCTCCCCTGGCCTCGTTGTCCTTAATGTCTTCAAGCTAATCATCATGATGTATCTCCGTTCTTGGGCTGTGATGACTTGTAACGTGCCACATGAAGTTGTCTTCAGGGTTTCGAAGAGCAACAATTTCTATCTTGGTCTATTGCTGACTATGCTGTTTCTATGCGTTTTACCAGTAGGTTATTCTATAGTTTGGGTGAAACCATCGTGGCACTGTGGACCATTTTCTGGGTATGACAAGATATACCAGATAGTAACGATAAATTTGTCGAAGCTGCTGCCGCCTTCATTAAATTTTGCGGTGAAATACATAGCTTCCCCAGCTATAGTAATTCCTTTATTAGTCTTGCTTATACTGATTATTTATTATTTGATATCATTGACTAATTCATTGAGGGAAGCCAATAACGATTTGAAGGTGAGAAATGATAATTTATTTTTTCGCTTTTTGCGGGTTATTCTTGATGCATTAATAAATATGGTTTCGACATCTATAAGTAATATGTAAAATAAACTAGAAATAAAATAAATAAAAAGCAAGCTCCGTTCAATTCTGTCTAAAGCCATAGGTACATATATAATTTGGCTTAATATCAAAAGAATTAAGAATAAAAATTTAAATCTGCAACTTAACTAATGTAAGTGCGTGTAAGTGTAATGCAAATATATCTATATACAATTCTAGATACAACTTCGACGAGAACGGACAGAAGAGAAAGACGAAAGATGTTCCAATTAGCCGACACAAGGAGACGAGGTCAATCGGCTTTGGACAATACCCCTTTCGCAAGGTGGAAGAAAGCACTCCGGCTTCCCTCTCGGCAAATCTATAGATTCTGATGACCGTAAGACGATCACTGAAGATGATGGGAAAGTTGCACATAAGCCGTTGAAGAAAAAAGGTACTGTGATAATATGATAGCCATTAGACTAAGATGATATAAATGAATGTACTTGCTCAATCTTCGAGAGATTAAATATGGATAAATCGACATTTTTTTTCTGCAATTACCATGGTTATGATCACCTGAGTCACGCTGATTTTATGTAAAATTATGCAAATATGCATGGGTTATGTTTGTAGGCGGCCCGTTAAAGAATGGGCATATTAATGCCGTAAGGCATTAAGTCCGCCATTTGAACTTTTTGTTACTATGCAATAAAGATTATATAAAAAATACATCCATATTAACACCAGAAAAATGCATGTCTGCATAGTTTATGTAGCATAATGTTGCATAAAACCAGCGAGCGTGACTCAGGTGACCTTAACCCTCCGCATATGACGTGAAAAATGTTTATATGACGTTTCCGTACATACATTTGACGTCTGGTATACCTCGTATGCCGAAGGTTAACCATGGCGATTACAGACAAAAAAAGTTGATTCACCTGTATATAATGAATTTATAGACAGATTAGATACTGTTTCATGATTACATAAAATAATATTATTTGTTTTATCTACACAGCTAATATCTTTGCCAAAATCGTCGGTCAAGCAGTAGACAAGAAATCAGATATATCTGAACTCGAAAATGACCCATCGATCTCTCCTAATAACGATGATGAAACAGATACAGATTTCCATGAAACCCTACCAAGAGATTTACTTAAAGCCAAAGATATAACCATTATTAAAGGTGATAGGAAAATCGTCGAGTTCAGGACCCAAGAGAACGATGAAAATAAATTAAATGTCAAAGTTGACAGAGAAGATCGCACAGATAAAGCTGCAGTTGAGAAAAGAAACAACGAAACAAAGTCAAGATTTGTTACTACTAAAGTTGATGATCTGCAAGATATTAATAAAAATAAAAATGTACAAGACGTACGCAAAATAAAACAATCTGAGAGCAGCTCAATTATTCCAGTTATAACTATAAGTACGACAGAAAGCGACGAAGATCTCAAACGTGGGAAAGATAAGAAACGTCATGATAATACAAGTAAGACAACGGATTTAAAGTCGCTTAGAAGACAAAGCAGCGTGGACAGTGTGAAAGATCAGAAAATTGAGAAAAAGAAACCTGACGACGGACACAAATATCAATATTCTTTGTAATGTTTAATGGTGAACGCAGATATTGGTACAGTTGCCATCAGATATATCGTAGTGTCCGGATCGTTCAAAAATGTCTTAACACACCTTTATCGTATGTTATTATGTTAAGTTCTGATATAAACTAGATATAATTGTGATGTAAATACCTTTGTAACTTATGACGTTTATGAATTAAGCTTAATATAATAATTTATTTCTATTCATATCCTAGCATTGTATTCATTAAACAGTTATTTATTTTTTATTTTTTTAGTGGCTTAGTTATTTTGCTTACAACTAAATTGCCACAGTGACCATTGATTGAATTGAAATAGCAACATTAGGAATTATTTTGGATTATAACGATAATAATTAGAACAAAAAACACAACTGCTGCTTAAAAACTGACAAACATAAAAGTTATAAATATATCCGTAATCGTTATTCATAGCCCTTTAGTTTGATATCCTATTCGATAGCTTTCTTATTTTAATTTTATCCAGTACCATACTCATAATGAACCCTGAAAACAATA